>SSNR01000055.1:556482-706780 GCA_006937965.1 Callopanchax toddi | reverse complement strand
GGGGGGGGGGGGGGGGGGGGGGGGGGGGGCTACAGGCGGGAAGCAGAACACAGCTTTTCAGTTTGATGCTGACATCGATAATTGCAGTGATAGGTTTAGGAACGGGATGAATTTCCCAGACACTATGATTCCAACAGATTCTCTGCTCCTTAACCGGACGGCCTTGATTTCTTTCCGAGGCGTGCTCAGAGGGCTGTAACCACATCTGGCTAACTGCTTACATAAATGACAGCAGCAGGACCGCTTCTTAGCCATCCGCCTTGTAGCCATTTCATGTAAAGCTGCAGGATGTTAAAAAAAACAAAAGTGTTCTTCTATTATCCACAACCTTCTCAGTAGAAGGATTTCTCGATATTTTCCTTTTTATTTTTACCAGCAGGCTTAATGGGTTTTTTACACCTTTTCTTCAGTTTGTGACGTCAGTGTTCGGTGAAGGTATTTATAATAAACAAGCTCACACATGCACAGTCCTTTTGTGGATATGAAAGAGAGCCTTATGAATATTGAAGGAATTTTCATTGGAGCTGTGAATAATTTAACCGGCTGTCTCTGTAAATGGGATTAAGTAGCTGGAGCTGGCTGGAACTGGCCAGCAGGTGTTGAGCAGAGGTTAGCTGGCTACAGAGCACACTCATACATCCCTGGGACTTGGCTCTGGATCAGCTGGACGCTGATGTAAACACTTTAAATCATAAAAGATGAACAGTTTTTTTTTTTTTTTACTGGGGAATGCAATCAATACCATAAAGATGAGGGCTACAGGGTTAGGAGGAGGGAGGTTTCTTGCCATTTTAGACTTTAAGACTTTAGCAAAGGTGGAGCTCTATCTGATTACAGTTTGAGCAAAAACCTATATTTTATCCTGGAATAGAATATGTTGATGAAATAATGATTTTAAGGACTTTTTTCCTCACAATGCTAGTTGTTACCATTCACTTACATTGTTTTCTGCTAAGCTAAAGCTAAAGGAGTACTGCCGGATCAGGATAACAGCTGGGCTGGTTACAAACTGTATTTTGCCCACTTATCTAACTATAAGGAATTTGGCAACTGACAAAAAAAATCCCTTTTTGGTGACTTTTAAGATACAACATACTGAAAGGTTCACCTTACACAAAAAGTCACCAAGAGAAAAGAAAAAAGCCAAAAGGTGCATTGAGGAAAATCACTGGTGGTGATTCGTGTATTTTTCAGGTTTCTGCAGTATAAATGGAGAATATGACAAGTTTAAAACACCCTTCACTTCCTATTTTAAAAGAGACAACTAGAGCTCAGTTATAATGGAAGTGTATTGGATTTTGTGTGTACTCTAAGCCTCCTGGAGGGATTTGAGATAAGAACAAATGTATGAGACACACTGCAGGAGTAAAGCAAAAATATCTACAAATTGATAGGTAATGTGTATTTGTACAATTTACTATGCATTGTGCAAATTAGAGTAGAAAGACTTGTGGATCTATCTATGCAGTCCGAGTCATGTGACCATTCACCGGACAGTTTTTTTTGTACATTCCTTTGCTTTTTTGGATGGTATTTTGGGCAAAAGTAACAGCAAACATGCTAAGCTGCTCATTTGATCGTGCACACTTCAGTTCAGGTCACATTAAAGCTGGTGGAAGGAGAGGTGGATAATAGCCTGTGCTTTCCACTTGCTGTGGCAGGCACCAATCATATTTCTGCAGAACATGACTTGAGCCAAAAGCACGCTTTGAAACATTTACACCGTTTTGGGTATGGTACTTCAGACAGCCAGGATGCTGAAAACAGAAATTTGGTGAAGCTAAATGCTTCCTCACTCCTTCAGAGATTTCCCAGCTGCCTGTGGTATAATCACCCGAAAGCAATGTTTTGGTCCTTCCTGCAATTTTGCAAAATTGCCTTGAACACATACAAACATGAGAAAACATTTTTTGTCCCTCTTGCTGTCACACCTTTTCTGATGTGCTTGAAATCTTTATTATAATATCTTCACCAAAACCAAGGTTGCAAATCCAGCCTTGGTAGGGTGTGGAGGTGGAGGGGTCGTTGGGGGGGTGCTGATAAGGTTAATGATGCTCGCCCGGCACTGCATCATGTCACTGTGATAAGACGGGGTGTTGCTGGTGTCAATCGATGTGTCACCGCCGTGCTCTGAGCCTCAATATAATTGGATATACGTGGCGGCGTGGAGCCTAAATGCCCCAGGGCCGCAAGAAAGAGAACCAAGGAGATGGTGAGAAGACGAGCAGCAGATGTATTGGACCAGTGGATCAAATGAAGAGAAAGCTGCCTTATGTTATTACTAACATGAAAACTGATAGTTTCACTTTTATCTTAGCTCACACATGTCCGATCTCATCAATGCCGCCACAGAGTTAAACTAATAGAATCAATGCACACACTGTGACTCATTTCTGGTACATTTCCTTCATCCTTTGCTGAGTATGCTTCATTTTCTTTGGTGCGTACAATTTAACAATAAGTATGGAGCATTGTTTATGCACATGCCCCATTCCTCGCCTTGTCTTCTCCCACTTATTGGTGTCTGGGTCACAGGGGCAGCATCCCAAGTAGGGAATACCAGACCGTCCTCTCCCCGGATGGTCGGCGTTCATGGGCCAGATTGGAGATGTAATTTCTCCAGCATGTCCGGGGTCAACCAGGGGGTCACTGTTTAAATAAACCTAAACTGAATATAACTATTGATCTCTTCTGAATGAAGTTAGCCATACACACTAGTAACAAACTTCTCCAGACTTCTCAAGAAACCTCAATTTGGTGAACACATCAGTAGTTTAATGGAACTGCCTTTGTTAAGGTTAGGGCTTTGACTGTTTGTGTGTTCTGTAATTATTTTCACTTCCGGGATGACTCTTTTCATGCCCAATGAGGCTCAATAAATGCTGCACAAATATTAAAACATTTACATCCACTGACCAAAAAAACCCCCAAAACAAAAGCTAAGCGCCCAAAAAGAGTCCTCAAATTTGGCCCACATGTAACCACCGATGGGTTGGTATGTATGTGGTTGTCAAGGAGCAGGTTTGTCTAGAACAAGCACCAGAGGGTCTAATTTCTGCATCATGAGTAGCGATTGTGTCATTAAGCAGTTGCCAGAGCGATTTGTCAGCATTTGACCAAGTTTGATAGGGGCTGCATTTTAAGTTTGCATTAGACTGGGTGGTTGTGTTGTGCAACACACATATATCTTAGTCAGCTGTTGTTGCAACATATGTGTCCGTGAGTCACATGTTGTGACATTTCTGTTTGCCCAAGACAGTCCACACCATTGGAGAATCATCCTGCCATGTGCTAAGCGTTATAGAACCCTATGACCTGACATCTCGACCCAAGTATTAGACTCTTTATAACACCCCGTGACATCCTGCACAGTGTCTCAATGACTGTTATCAGACATGCTATGGGTTCACCCTCCCATGTCTAGGGTGCCATTATCACCAGAGAGGAGATGACTGCATTTAGAGGAGTGCCAAAGCTAAGCCGTATAGAGAAATGAAAAGTGGTGTTGCATGATGTACAGCAAAAAATCTCAGCATTACCATGGGCAACCATTGTGTGCATGAATGGTGGTATCACACCAACATCACTGCTGGTGTGATGGTATAATGTATGGGGTATGACTTCAGGCTATCTCTGTTAGTGATTTGAGATACCTGGATGATGCACTGATCAGTGACATTCTGCATCCATATGTCCCTGCATGGCTGTTTTGTTGAATGACATCACCCGTCTATGGTACATATGTCTACAAACTGCTTGTGTCGTAATGAGGTCCTCTAACGGCCAGCCAGGTACTTTATCCAGATGAAAACGTATGGGGTGAGCTTACAATGCCACTGCTGATCTGCAAAATTTCAAGAGCCAGTTGCAGAAAAGCTGTATGGCTTGATTCTGCATTCTCATCTAATGTCACACCCTACTGACATGAGACCATTTTACACTTTATATGAGTTTGCAATCCAGTCACTTGACCTTTAAACACATGTAGCTTAATTTTATTTCCACCACCCTATCCAGCTTTAGTGTCAGTGTTTATTCCTTCCCTTAAAAGCAAACAAAATAATTCCTAAAGGTTCAAGTGATCCTTTAATCAGTAAGACAAAGACTTAACACCCCGTACTTTCAATATTGTGAGCAGAGAATTGCAATGCAGCTCAGCCAGTGTGATAAATAAAATCATAACTTTGACTGCTGTCTCTGCATACACACTTCAACTGAGACACTCTGCAGGATGTCTGTACAAGCAAATGAGAGAGATGTAGGATGGGAAAAGAGCAGGAGGGGATGATTGAGCTGAACACATTACAGACAGTTACAATGAGGGGCATCCATCTGTTTTGGTGCCAGGCGGGGTAACCTTGAGGCTGTCAAAGCGTTCCCAGCACCCACTCCAGCCTCTCACAGTTAGAGAGCTCCGCCACAGACACATCCATCAACACGTGTTCCCAGACACATTTCAGGAACACCGGCAACACATACAAATCACCCAATCAATACCTCCAAAGCCTCACCTGAACTTCAGGGGGTTTCAGCGGTTTGTTTGTTGAGTAAGACTAGCGTTTGAGCGTCTATGTGAAGCTGTTTTCTTTGCATATATTTTCTGTTGTGTGCAAACGTTTTGGTTTATGTGTATGTATGTGGGCTAACGCAGTCGCACTCCATGTCATATTTGTTAACCTGCTCTGAACAATGGATGGGGATCAATAGGCAGCTTCTCATCAGCTTCCTTCAGCTGTGCACTTGTGCAGTGCGGCGGACGGTTTTTGAAAGGCCACACAAATAAAAGTAATTTGTCATTGGCCGACAGCATTCCCACCCGGTGCTCAATTGCACCAGCAAAGTACATCCAATAACTCTCCACACCGAGCCCCCTCTGAGGTTTTACAGCAGCAGTTTAGGTGTTCGGAGAAGGGAGGCGAGTTGGTCTCATTCCACTGCACTATTGTTCTTGTTGCACTCCTATTTTCTCCTCGCTTTTTTTCCCTTCTTGCCTCTCAGCGGCGAGGCTGATGGATAGTCATCACAGGTGGAGAGCTAAAGCGCATCGAACACACCAGAAGAATATAGTTCTCCCCGTGTGCGTTGCTTAAAGGGTGCTACTTCATCCGCAGTGTATCAGCCTGTTTGTGCTCATCTCATATCAGACGTCGATATAACAGTGTGTCTGACTGGACTGAAACAAGAAGGCTTGGATACGCCTGAAAAGAATCAACTATGATGCCTTCTGTCAAGCAACGTTCTAACTTTGGTACCTCTTCAGGTCATTCCCGACGTCTAGTTTACATTTGGATGTATAGTCTTCCCATCAGGGCAGCCATGTTGCTCGCTGAGTTCAATTGTCACATTGAGGCCACTTATTTATTGGAAGGATGTGGGAGGAAGCAGTTTGGCCCTTCACGCAATAAAATAATTTAAAAAATATGAAATTGCACTGGTTGATAGCTCACAGGCAATAATTTTAACCATTAAAAGCTCTCAGAAAAAGATCCCTGGTGTGTTTCCAAGAACTGCTGTGAGGAAGCGGCAAAAAGGTTCATTCTCTGCCACAAGGTTGATAGTTTTCAACAGGCGAAGACATTTTACAAGCAATTATCCCTGATGCTTTACCTCCAGAGTGTCCTGCTTCACTCATTATTCTGAGAGAGGCTTCTTCTTCTGCACGCTGGGTCTACTAACCGAGCACCTCCTTCTGTTTACGTATCCTTAGACAACCAAGAACACAAAACTCACATTGTGTTTACTCTTTTTGATACGGTTACCAGATTTTACTGTCTTATTTTTATTAATTGCATATCGATATTTTCATTCTAATGTGTTTTAATTAGAGATATGCTACTGTATGAAAAAGCATTATGTCTTTGGCTTTTATTATGTCAAAGGGTTGCCAAATCTGGCTCTCTAAAAATATGGAATTGTGGGTAATGTGGTTGTCGTCTCAGAAATAGGCAAGCAGCTGACAAGTGTCCAGGACATTTTCGTAGCATGATAGCTTGCATTTTGGTTTCTAGCGTTACAACGAAATCAGAAACTGAAACAAACAAACAAAAAATCTACCTTTTGGAACATTTAGCTTTTACCGTACACACATTCAAAATGGAGAGAAAAATTGGAAGCATTTTATTGATCTTGATTCATTTTTACCACTTCTAACTGGATTAAACTAGTTTCAACTTGGGACTTATCATTAACTTGCGTAAAAACAAGATGTAGCACTAAAGACCTGAACATGAAGAAGTAAGGTAAGAACTGAGTGAATACACAAAGTTGGGAAAAATCACGAGGTGTATTTTTATACTTTAGTTAAGGAAGTGTCTCATTCATTCACATGGAGGGGGTGGGGCATAAATCCTATATCCTATCCTATAGTTGTTTCTTTTTGGGTTTTTGTTACACTCTGGTTAAGTTTTTGTGAATGTTGATTAAATTAATAGAATTAAATTGAAGTAGGATAAATGTAGTTAAAAATTGGGCCTAAACTGTATTTATGCCCTTATCTTTACCCTTTATGTAAGTTCTGTATTTGGTCTGATTCTACTATACCTGTGAGGGGTTGGACCTACTGATTCCAACATTGTTTATCTCCTTTATTTGTATTGCAGGGGCATATCAAACAAACCTCATACATACATTTCTAGCATTGACAAACCCGAACTGTGGTTTACTTGAAGTCTGGTCATAAAACTTCTCTACATTAATGCGTAATCTACTCAGCATTCACTGAAAGTGTCAATTTAATCCTTTAAATTGCATTTTAAGCATCTCACATTTCTCAGCCAAAGGTACATCAAGTCACTTGTTTTATTATGGCAATTCCATCTTGGACGTATCTTTTAAACTTGTCAAAACGGATCGATGAAACCTTGGGCTGAGTTCCGAAATGGAGATCCATTCAGGACGATGTAAATACTCTATCTCACTTTTATGGCTTTCCTAGACTTTCAGCATCTTTGTACAATTCTGTAGGACCATGGACATGAGCAGGATCAGTCTATGATACAATAGTGCCAAGGAAAGTCAAATACACAATAAAGCACCCCGGGAATGTCTTTTGACATATTTACAGGGAGTGGCATAGATTTCCGGTACTGATTTTAGTTGAGGGTATCTTCTCTTCCCAGTGTCAGAAACACTCTTGCACACACACAAGCTGGGAGTGACTCACGTCCTGATTTTCACGGAATACAGTGTTTAAAGCTGAGAACGACCACATGCTCAGTGCTTAATGTTCACCTCCTGCTAATTATCAACCTTTCACTCAAGTTGTCGTTCTCTCTGCCTGCGCTGCCTCTCTCAACCACTTTGCTTCCCACTCCTCTTTTATTCCCTGTTTTCTCAGCCTCATTGCTAAGTGTCTGCAATTATTGTGTCAGCAGCTTCCTAGTTCATATCACACACACACACGCACACACACACGCACACACAGATGTCTCATGCAGACTTTCACAGTGGATTGTAATAACTTGGAAATTCACTGTCATAACTTACAGACTGTCCCGACAGATTTTAATGTTACCATCAAGGCATTGCTGCAAAAGAAGCAAACTTTCAAATCAATACAGAATTTATTGTGAATAGTTTATTTTAAAGGGTGTAAAGGGTATTTTAAAGGGTTTAACCCAAGGGTGAGGGTTAAGGTGGAGTTAGGGTTAAAGTTTAGGGTTAGACCTTGAAGGCCAATTCATACTCCACGAGAAGCAAGAAATTGTTAAAAAACATTTTCAGCAGGGATCATTCATACTCCTCGAGAACTCAGCTGCCAAACTTCTTTAGCGATGTGTCAAACAGGTGTGCATATCAGGTGTGTGTGTGTGTGTGTGTGTGTGTGCAGATTGAAACGATCCCACGCTGGTCCAGGACCAGCGGCGGACCAGCGTGGGTCGATCTAGACCCGTATGCCTCCTCAGGTCCGTCACGTCGGTCCGTCCGTGCAAAGCAGCACAGCAGGTGCCGGAAAAAAGTTTCATCAACGTATAACGTCAACCACTACCTGCACTAACCACACTCATTCTCCCTTTCTGACCAATCACAGCAGTTGATCTCGGACGTCCTGCAGAAAAACGTTCGTCTCAGCTGATGTGCACTGCCGATTTGGGTCTACAAGAACAAAACAACGTTATTTATGTTCTCGTAGACCCCCAGCGAGAACAAAGTTCTTTCTTCTCATGGAGTATGAATTGACCTTAACACTTCATCAAAACTTACAGTGCCTTAGATTCACAAGCAAACAGAGCCATATCTTTTGGTTTGGCATTGTAAGCTAGTTTAACAAAATAGATCAGTTTCACTAGTTGTTCTGGACATTTGACCATATCAGAAATCAAATTTGGACCTTTGAAAATCAAGTTTGAGAATCTTTAATTTAGGATTGACTGCTTTAACTGTGCTTTCATCTGCAGTTTCTAGAGTGTCTAGCTCCTCCCTGATACAATCTATAAAGATGCTACCACCCTGTGACAGAGATGGAAGCCTTCTTTAATAAATTGCACTTCTTCTGTTTTAGACTTCCATTGTACTTCCACTAAAGTGGCTCATCATGTTTCTACTTGAGGAAACTTGACATGAAAAAGCCTCTAAAGGTCATCATTTATATTCATCATACAATGGTCCCCACATGAATATGTAATTCTGATTTGCTCAAGGGCTGTTGATTAATTTCACATAAAAGCACTTATGCATACAACGAGATCCTGTCCTTCTCTATTTAGTCTAAATTAGATGTTTTCCGGAAAGATTTTGTCAAGTACGAAGAATCAGTTTAACATTAGTGGATCTGAATTTCCTTAGGGATCCATAAAGTATCAATCCGACTGTCAATCTGTCACTTTTAATAGCTCCATTGCTGTGTAGAGAGGGCTTAGAACTCCTTGCTTTACTGTTTGAATTGAGAAAGGTCCATCAAGGATCACCATGCCCTGGATGACTGAGAACCTTCACCGGTACGTTAGACATGAGTGTGACTTTAGCACTGAAACAGATTAAAGGATTTTGATTTAACTAAAATATCATCACTACAAGTCTTTGCCTAAATCAGAGGAGTATCTCAGTGTCTTGCTCACAAATGATGGTAGGATGAAGAAAAATATAAATAAACAGATTGATGTTCTTACAGTAATGAGGGTATTGCTTAGGGCTTTGGTCCATCCATGTTCCAGCTGTCCCCCTGTGGTCATAAGATTTTCCTCAGCCTTAAAGATCAGGCTCAGAGTTCCATCATCTGGGGGCATGTTTGTAGAGTCCTCCATATCTGTGGTGTTTTGGCCATCTAATAGGGATGTTTACATGTCACCGGCCTATAGTGGTGTTCTGAGCATGTTTGACAGGAAAAAAGTAACTTGTTAGAAGGATTATTTATATCCTCTCTGGCCTGGGGACACATTTAGATCTCCCAGAAAGAGTAGTAGAATGTTGCTAGGAGAGGGAAGTCCAACTTTCCATCCTGTAGCCATTAACTTCATGACCTGACCTCAGATAAGCATAACTATAAAAGTAACTCCAATTTAATGTATTCTAGTGTTCCAGGAAAGACATGGATGAGTGAATTTTGGGGTGAAGAAACTTGACTGACCTCCACAGAGTCCTGACCCAAAGGGGCCTTTTCATCCAACATCAGTGCCTGATCTCAGACATGTACTTCTGGAAAAAGTATCAAAAATGTCCATAAATACACTCCTAAATCTTGTGGAAAGCCTTCCAGAAGAGTTGAAGGTATCTCAAATACTTTTGAGGTTTCATGTTTACATCAAGGTTCTGGTTAGTTGATGTAATATTGTCCCGGAGAAACTCTGCTCAGGGTCAGAGTGTCGACCAGTGTTTCAAATGTCGTGTTTTACTGATGATGTTGTGATTATAGATAATCTGATAGAGATAACTAAGAAACACAAGGCATACTGTCTGTACTACAGTGAATTAAACTGGAATTATGTTAGACCCTTGTTTGAGTATAAAATAAAAACAGTGAATGGAAGTTAAATGTTACATTTCTAGTTGTAAGAAATATTTAGATTCTCATTGACTTCACATACTACCCTATTTAACTTTCTAATAATGTCTAGTTTTTCCGTAGAATTTAAGGTCTAAAAATTCCCTCCCAGTTTTTAAACTTAGCTGGAATAAGAGCAAAATCAGTGACAGGAAAATAACCATTACAGCTCCTGGAAGCTAATTGAAGCACAATATAAGTGCAGCTGTCACAGTCGCTGCTTAAGTGAATGTGTCGTGATGTAGCCAAGTGACAGCTCTGCGCTTAATTTCCAAGGCAACTTCTCACTCCTGCACTCAAAAGTTGCCTCGGTTGCTTTCTGTAGCCCCCCCTTTTCTCACACACACAAAGTAGGACACTGATGCCATTTAGATTAGGATCCCATGTGACCACCGCTGACATGAGTTCGCCGGCTGACGAGGGACCCAATTACAGCAGAGGGCTGATCGTCCGTGGACCCGCCGTTTCAAATCGCCTCCCAAGTGTCAAGCAGGGAATGGGCAAAATCTGTAAGGGTGAACGTGTTTGCACCCTGTGTGTGAATTAGTGTGACTCGTAGTGTGTTTGCAAGTGTAACTGTGTCACTTTCTGTTTATGTCTTTGAGGGAGAAGCAAGGATAAACGCCGGGGTCAAGCACTTTGCTGCATTAGTGAGAGTAATGCAGCGTGACTCATGTCAGTCATCAAATGTCTAACGCTAACTCTTACACATGTGTTGTAGTGTTTTCTGCCTTTGTGGGGACCCACCTATGACGCGATCCCATCACAGCCTAAAACTCAACCTACCAACATACCTATTCAAAGAGATGGTGGTGTATTCCCCGCTTCCCCATCACATGTTGAAGTTCTAGAGTAAATCGATGAACCCGTGTAGCCCCCAATTTAAGTTAATTGAACTTGTAGCCCAAAAGCACTTTGAATGGTTTAGAAAAGTACAGTCCATTTATAATTTACTCTTCCATAAGAAACATTGCCTTAACCTTAAAAAGCCTGAAATATTAAATAATAGAACTAAGTTTTTAAAACTTATTGGCTAAAGTTAATATAACAACTATATAATGACACGTTTTAACGTTTTAGGTAATTATATGGCAATAGACTAAATTAAAAAAAATAACATTGACCCTTTCCAACTGTAGATTCACCACCAGAGGGCAGTGTTTAGAACTGGATTCTAATACTCATTTAGCCACTTTAAGGCCAAATGTGGTATGATGCCAAATAGTTTAAAAGATGTAAAGGAGTGGTGTCCAGTCCTGGTCCTGGAGGGCCGGTATCCAGCAGGTTTTAGAGGTTTCTCTGCTTCATCACACCTGATTTGAATCAGTGAGTGGTTCAAGATGTCTTGATGGCATGCAGAACAGATAATTAAATCATTGAGTCAGGGGTGTTGGAGCAAGGAAACAACATGCTGGATAGTGATGGAGTTTGGACACCACTGGGTTAAAGCAACAGCTGCTGTTTACTTCATTTTATTTTCTTCTTCTTTTTTTGTACTGATATATTTTAAAATAAAAAATAATTAAAAAAAATCATTTGTCTGGAGATGTGATCAGGTCAGTGTGTCTCTTTATCTAAGTCTTCCTGGTTGGTGACTGTCTAAACTAAACAAAGCTCAGTGATTTAATCAGTGAGCCTTAAAAGGACTTCCTGTGGTGACGTAATCAATAGTAATCAATCGTCCTGAGCCAACGCCGTCCAGGTTGTTGGTTTGGTTTGCATGAGTCTTTTGGGTAAAATGATGCCTGTTTTTACATCTTTCTCTATGCGAGTTTCCTTTTGCCTAGCGTCCTGTGCTCCCCCCCCCCCCTGCATTGTTAGCAGCTGTGCTATCTCTGTTTCATCTTGGCTCACTCGCCTCAACGTGCACGCTCTCTCCTCTGCCCCACTTCTTGAAATATCTCTGCGGCAATGCGAGCCCCCACACTCGACAGAGCACCGTTTGTATTCCCTCCCCGGAACCTCACTGAAACGTCCGCCACAATAACCGCATCTCCCATCGGTCGGTAATGCTTTTGAAAGGCCTCGCGTGCGTGTTGGAGACAGGCTCGGGGAACACGCTGGGATGTCATATGTGCCGTCCCGGCGTGAGACAGAACGGCTGAGGGTGCCAGAAAATTCCTTTCCAAGCTTCCTTTTGCTTTTGCTGCTCGCTGAGCGGATTCACCAGATCCCAGCTGGATGTTGCTTTCAGATGAATAGTTTTCCGAAATGGTACTGATGCTATAGTTTGGGCTGGTTTAACTCACTTCAGTAAGTGGCTGACAGTGATGTTATTGGTTTCCCCTTTTTATTATTCGCCGTATAGCACGCTGCGATTGTGAGACTGGCCTCGGGCCTTAGTCAGACAATTACTCCCTCGTTGTTTTGCATGCGTGCGTGAGTGGGCTGTGTATTCGGGCCTTATTGATTGTATCTCTGTCACAGGGACTCTTATTACTTCCCCCACACTGTCACAAGCATCTGCTTCCCACCCTCTTTATTATTTTTGTTTCTAATTTTCCCACATGTGATAATGAACTTCAAGCATTCATATCACTGATTGACCTTAAGCACGGTCAGATGTGGACAAGAAACTCTGCTCAGACCCTTAGTGGGAGTTCTTATCAAGAAATTGGTCCACAGCCCTTGTTTGACCTTTGACCTGCAGGTCCGTCGCCCCAGGCACTCCCCCAGAGGTAGGCAGCTTTTACAGTGATGTATTGCACGGCGCAGTGTTCCACGGCGAGGGATGGAAGGGAGGTCAGGGCTTACGGAGAGAGCAGCGCTGGGTTTTAGGGAGAGGAAAGGAAGACTGAGTGGGAAAAGAGAGGGCATAATGAGTGTGTCAAAATTAGCCTGGCTCTGTCAGAGAAAAACAGCAGCATGTGTTACTACTGATTAGTTCAAGTAAAGCCCAGTGAGAGGGAAAATAACAGAAAAGGGCCACGGGAGACAGGAAAGGAGGAAGAAGATAGAAGGCAAGGCATCTCACTGAGCAAATTGGCTATGTAGTTCCTTTTTTTTGGTCTCTATGTGAGATTAAAGTCACAGGCAGACACATGGTGGGCTCAGTTGGGTTAGATTACCCAGAAACAACCAGAGAATGTCTGAAGACATGTTGAAGGCTGCCAGTGCAGCTACTGCATCAAATTCCAACATTAACTTTGTCACTTTAGCTGAGACTCAAATGTCTGTTATAATGCATTCACTGTATTTCATTTAACATCTACAACTAAAAACCCTTGATATTCAGTCTATTGTGTGTGTTTATGGTGTTTTCCTGACGATGCACTTCACATTTTTAAAACCTTTGGACTCACAAACTTTCAAATAGAGGAAAATTATTTTGGGACTTTAGTAGATTTTTTACCCCTTTTTAAAGATCTGTCTTAACTTTCTTCTTTAAACACAAGCTGTCAAACCTTCGAGGAGATAATTATTAAATGACCTCGAGGGGAAAGCTATCCGTTCCTCCTCCATCGTTGGCTAGGCGCTGCCTCTGCGGTGATGCTGGTCTGTTTAACTTGGTCTAATTCTTCAGAGATGCTAAATGAAAATGATTAGGCTTCCCTTGGGATTTTCTTTTCTCCTCATTTGCAAAGATTCCAACCCCTCAGCTCTCTCTCTCTCTCTCTGTGCTTTTTTTTTAATTTCCACTTCACTTTGCATCCACTCATAGCCTAAAATCTGAGAAGGAATAATTGATAAGGTGGGGATTTTATTGCCTTTTCCCTAGCTTTAAATTCACAGTTTGCTACAGCGATCACTGTACAGCCGCTAATTATCACATGCTACTGACGGGGGTTACGGAGGTTGTGTTTCTTTTACGCGTGATCAGAAGTTTGATGAAACTGAAAGCAAATGTGGGATCATTATCTGTTTGTGTATGTGCACAGACATGGCTGTAGATTAAAGGCAGGAAATCAATGTTTTATTGCCTCTATATCAGCGGCTCTCTGCTGTCGGTAATGTGATGCATGCTCGTGGTAATGTTGCTCGTCGGAGTTCTATTGATTTGTTCGTCTCAGGCTCCGAGGAGGACGGGAGATGATGGCAGCAATTAGCTGCAATCCGGCTCATTAAATAATGACAGAAACCCCAAAAGTGGGACTGGGGATACAGCAAGGACAACAGGTTAAAGGTCACGCTGTGGTCAGACATCAGGACTCATCATGAGAGTGATGTAATAGAGGCTGATGAGGAAACATAAATGCATCAAATTAATGGTCCACTCAGTTTATGATCATAGATTTTTAATAGATTTAATTCACTTTGATACGATGAAGATCTTTTGAAATCATTGCTAGATTTTAGATGTCTGATATTTGTTATTCCTACATAAACTCATCGTGGGCATGACTGATAATAATTTTAGCCACTTTGTGATTATTAAAACATTTTTTATCGTCATCATACAACTTCAGTGACCTTTAAAAGCAAGAATTTATTGTGGATTTTCTTTTTTCCACACCCCCCTACTAATATTTGGGTTTAATTTCTCATAGTTCACACCTATTATAAGTATCAACAAGCTTCTGGAATTATTCTGGCCGATATTTGATCACCTCTTGGAAGAATTGGTAGTTTTAGAATTGGTTAGAAACAAGCATCGCTTTTCAACAAGTTTGAAGTCGGTGCTTTGGGATGGCCGTTCCAGAAGCTTATTCAGTGTGTTTACATGCAACTCAGAAAACTGAACTTTTGCCTTAAATCACTGAAGTTTTTTTTATGCATGTAAAGCGATAGTCTTGCTGAAGATGAACTGAATCTAATCAAGCGCACCCAGATAATGCGGTAGGATTGATTTCATCTGCGTAAATGGGCTCAGTCGAGATGATACCGGTTGGACGCTCCCGTTCCCGAAGTGATGAGATCATGGAAGCGGGATTACAAACAAAGCAATAGTGGTAGAAGTCTAGAAGACTTAGAATGTGAGTGATTGATCTGTGCATTTTTGGACTGAAGAAGAAACAGAATTCTTGTGGATTCCACTTAAGGAGGGCGCATCTCGCCACCGACTGTAGTGGAGTAAAAGGACTTCATTTGAGAGTTCGGTTTTCTAATGTACATGTAAACTAGGATAAAGGCTCCCAGTTTATTAACATAAGATCGACTTAGATGCACATGTAACTGCACTGATTGTTAGCCTCCTTTATAGGGATGCAGCGATTCCACTTTTTTCAAACCGATACGATACTTGGATCTAAGTACTTGCCAATACCGAGTACTGATACCGATACTTCTACAGCACAAACAAAGTGCAATGAATTGGAAGACAGATTTCATTTTCTCCTCTGCTTATTACAGCAAATGAGTGTGAATTAAATACAAAAATAAAATAATAATAATAATAATAATAATAATAATAATAATAATAATAATAATAATAATAATAATAATAATGAACACAAAACTAAAATATTTGGTGAAAAATAAACATTTTCTGTGAATTTGTTGCAGTTTTCCACTCCTGACCATACTGTTCATCTTTCGCTCAACAGCTCCCCCTAGTGGTCAATCTAGAAAACTACAACAGAAATGACAAGTCAGTGATGCCACCTTGTGACCGCAGTCGAAGCAACTGTATTGGTATTGGTTAACTTTAAGAAGTATGGGGACATTGGATCGGTATCGTATCGGCCCAATACCTGTCCTGATGGAACACCCAACTATCAAAGAGTCAACCATCCAGCTGATGCTTCAGGCAAAGGAGGTTGTCCCTCAATCTTTGTATCTTCTGACTATAAAACTTTACTCCAGAAGACATTTGGCTCGTCTCATGAAGGAGCCATTAATCAGACTGAACGGGTGTCTTTTTTTGGAGCAGTAGCTTCTTTCTTCCTCTCTAAAACTCTGGTGTTCCAGTTCATGGCTTTAGCCTTGATGTGTTGTTCCAGAACATCCTAAATCATTTCCTTTCATCTGAAGGTAACAGATGAGTATTGGTCCTATAGGTTCTGTCAAACAAATCCTATTAATGCTGCAAAGAAAAACTACCAGCTGCAGGTAATCATGATCACTAATGAGGAGTTAATCAGCCTTGGGCTTGTCAAGTAAAAAAAAAAAAAGGCATTCTGAACTTTCAGCACCGCTTATTAAAAGATTTAGCTAGATGTATGTATACATGTACAGGATTACTTTCACTCTAAATTCAAACTTACTTGCTTTTAAAAATGATTAAACTTGTATAATCATTTTGCCCTGGAAACGAACAGTTCAGATCACTCATTAAAAGCCCCAAAGAATAATATGAATTCATGCCCATGATGAGTGGGTGAAAACCTCAGACTGCAGCTGTAAAAACTGGCCTGAGGACAATAGAATAAAAAGGAGGAATAGATGTTTTTGTTCTTATAAAATGTTAGCCGATACCTTACAGGAAGATGGTTCAAATGCAATGAGATGTTTGCTTTGAAGTTTCTGCACAATCCAGAAGATTGACGTTGCAATTACACACCCTGCAATCATGTAGTCCCCTGCTCAGCTGAGGTGTTTTGGCCTTCTAGACTGTAAACTAGCAGAGTGCTCATACCCCGTCTCTCCATAATTTGGTGTCATTGACCGTTTTCAGCAGTTTCAGCTTAATTCAGCAATAAGCAGCTGACAGATAATCTGCCGTCGTCCTTCAGATCTTTTATTCGATAGCGCTGGAGCTGCTCCTGTTATATTGGTTTGCTATCATTTGATTCCAGCTACGGCAAGACGGTGCTAAAAATATATTCCAGCGTGGAAGTGTAAGTCGTTTTGAATGCAGTCAGTTGGTGAATGGCACGAAAAGTGATGATTTAGTATCTCCTTTGGCAGCACTGCAAACTAAGCCCCTCTAATCACGGAGAACATCCTCGGCTTGTTGCAGCGCCGTACAGATTCCTAAGCTCCGTTTCCATGATCCTGTGGTTCGAGCAAAGCCACCTGGATTCTCCTCGGCGTGTGCCAGGAGACTCTGAGAGGCAGCACAAAGTGCCCCACCTGACAGCTGACGGTGCTCTTTTACTGTGGGAACTTTCTTCCCACTTTACTCTCCACTTTGTCTTGATTTTTTTTTCCTCCACCTTTTATTTTTGGGCTTTCTTTGCTCATTTTCACTTCGCAGGGGGACAGACAAAGCGTATATTTGTCCTCTCACCATCACTTTGAGGTGTGTCACATGAGCTGGATTTCCATAAGCAGATAATTCTCACTTTTCTTTGCCTGAAAACACTCAAAAAATTGTGCGTCAGGCTTCTGCTGTTGCTCATTATCCCCATGTTTTATTGAGCTGGGATTCTAGAGCTGGATTTTCCAATTACATCCTTTTACTGCGGTGTTCCCTTGAGTTAATTGAATAGAAGGGAAGCTCGTAGTAGTTTGCTTTGTTGGTGCCACGGTGTCGCAGTGCTGACCTCGGGAGCTTACATCATGATGCTGACCTTCTGCTAACTGCCTCATTGTACGTTAGGGGAAACAACTCGTGGGACCCTCAGCAGAGTCAATATGCTCTTTTTCTGCTCCATTTCTGCCCGCCCCTCCTCTGTGAATCATCGTTATATAAATGACTTTAAAACACGTTGAGACACCATCAAGAGAAATTACGCACGAGTCCTGAGTCACGCCTCATTTAATGGGCTGGCTGATTTTGTTTGGGCTCAGCAGTGCTATCCTTCGGTTGTTCAGTATCCTCGGGACACGTTAGCTCAGCACATGGAGGCTGTGTTTATATGTGTGTGTGTGTTTTCTCGTATTGTGTAGATAAAGGCAGTATAGTGGTTATAAATCTCTCTTTGTGGTGAGGGATTAAATGTTTCATGGGGGCTGCTATGAATAACAGATACATTTCAGCATCTAAAGGTTAATTTGCTCCTATTGCTTCTAAATACTTCAGTACACAAATACTGCAGGAAGTACTCTTGACCTCTTTACCCAGAAATAAATACCGAAGTGCAGCTTAGTTAAGAATAAAAAAAAAGTGCATTGTTTTCTTGGGATTTTGTGGCCATTTAAAAAGAATCCAGTAGCACTAATCAGGTGCAGAGGTTCATTTTGCAGAGGGAATTTTATTTTTCTGCAGGTAAAATGTTGATGCCGTACAACTCTGAGCAGGAAAAACTGAGTACAAAAAACAAACATGGAGTAGCGTCTCAGAATTTAAACTTTTTCAAATACTTTAATCTCCTGAGAATCCTTTGTTCCAATAAAAGCCTTTTATTCTTAAATGTTTCAATCTTCACAATTTTTGCTCACAGAGACTTGGCTTTAACGTCTAGCACACAAGTGGGAAGCTGCACTTCCAACAACAAACTACCGGAATATGGTAGAAGATTTGTGCCAAAAAGACCAACCAAAAAATACAGCTCCACACAAAATGTATCAAAATGAAGCAACCCTTTTGCTTTTAAAAGAAAGTCTCAGTGGTTTTCCAGTGCTTCAATCTCATTGGTTATGAGGGTTTGGAGTAGGTGGCTCCATACCTATGGCAAACAGCTAGAGCCACCTACTACAAGCCCTTCAGAATAAAAGCCTAAAAGGTCTGAATGAAGCAGAATTAAGTGAGAACCAAAAAGGTGTGTCAGATAAATAAAATATGAATTGTTAAGAAGTAAAAGAAGGTTTTTGGTTTAGAAAAACAAATATTTATGTTGTTGTTTTTTAAAGAGTTATTTCTTTGCTTTTGAATTTCACACTTTTGCTTCTGAAATTTTCTTTTTGGTTGTTTTAGTTTTATATTTTTTGCGTGTGACTGTTTTTTTGTGTTGATCCTTTTGGCACAAATCTTATCCCATACATTCATCCACAAACTAGCTTCATCTTTAAAAATGTAAACAAATGGGAATAAAACTGACTAAAACAACAGTTACAAGAAGCAATGATATGACAAAGCAGCAAAAATGACAATAAAGATACATTCCCAAAATAACTGACCATAGTGATGCAAACTAAACAAACAATATGTCTTATAAAAGCTCAGACTGCACAGAATACAATGATACCCGTGTTATGTTCGACACTCAGTGAACCACCACCTGAAGATGAACAAAAACAACCTTTCTAGAAATCATCTCTTACCTTTTTACTGTTTTGTGACTGTAAATCATGTTTGGGTGCTAAAATCCACCAGAATCATGTGATCCACTGACCATGTGACCAGAGATCATAAAGTATGCTGAGGGTGTTTCTCTTTGCCATTTGTGTATTTGCCTTGTTGTGATTGGTGAACAATGTTGTCAATCCAGCTATTGGTTACACCTGCTCAGTTTTATTGTTTCAAACAATTCATCAAAGTCAGTAATCCAAATTGACCAATGGATTCTCAAGATGTTGCTCTATATAACTGTCTGACTGGCACTCAGTTAGCAGCTGACTTTTTTTGTTAATATTTTCATTGTGTTTTTGTACTTTCTCGCAATTTGAAAGTGTAGTATAATAATCAGTAAAAAAAAACAATCTGAAAAGCAACATATGGTGCCAAAATGGCAAATTTGGGGTATGCATGGATTTTTCTCCACCAGTACCTCTCAAAAATCCCTATACTTTTTTTGGAATCAGTTTGTGTTCAGATTATGTCAGATGTTCTACGGTTTACTGGATTTGCAACTGCAATTTAAAAGAGATATTCACTTCACAGTATAAAATTGTCAAATGAAAAAAAATTTTTTTTTTCCATTTTAATTTTGTAGGGGTGTAAGAAAAAAAAATCGATTTTTTGATATATTGCAGTATTTCATGGCCCAATATTATATCGATATTTTTTAAGCTCATAATCGATTTTTTAATTAATAATTTACGTGGGCGGAACTAAAGTTCCGTGGGGCGGAACTAATGTTTTGTACGAGTTTCCAGTCGGACATTGTTTTGTGACGGACACATCTCCCATTTATTGCTGCAGGAAAGACATCAAAGTAATTATAAGAGATGATAAATGTATGAAAATACACCCATAATAATCTGTGGGTTAGTACGTTTAAGTAACTGTCAGCCACATTTATTGTCATTCTCTGAGTATTTAGTTTATATATCGGTGATATATCATGATATATCGTATTGTCGCCCCAGTATCGCGATACATATCATATCGCCAGATTCTTGCCATTACACACCCCTATAATTTTGTGCCATAACCTGTGGAGTATCTGATCCTTTCTTTTATTATGCTACCAAAGTCACACTAATAAATCCTGTAGTTGCTGTAATATATTCACTTATTTTGGAGCATGTTATTTTCGAGCACATCTCAAAAAGAAGCCTTCAAACCTCTTTCTATTTTTGTTTTTAATTACTGAATTTAAAGAAAAAAGCCTGATAATTGTTCAAAAACAATGTTTGCTGTTTTAAGAGGTCCAATCAAGTATGCAGAATTAACAATGCTCACCAGAACAAAAACCTCAGGACTCAGGAGGTTAAATTTAAAACGCAATCAATCTTTGCTGCACTTTTTTTTTTTTTGCTTGACTGACTTACAAGCTCAACTCTGCTGGTAACGTTTAATTTGTGAACATGCAATGCTAATTAGTATTTAGCTCAAGCTACCGCTGTGCATAAATGCATCTCCGCTGAGGCACTAAGATGTATAATAAATGGTCTGAACTCGGTTGAGTGGTTGGGCATTTCCAGCTGTGAATGCGGTAAACGAAGCTCTCACAAGTTCCTTGTAGATCGAACTTTTAATGTAGAGACGATCACTTACAGACGTTAAACTGGATCTTTTGAGATGTGGAAGCATTGGAGTGAATCATCTTCAAACATCAGCCTGTAATTAATTTGAGCTAAACGTTTTTTTTTCTGCAGCCTTCATGTTAGAGTGCACCCCCCTCCCCTTACTGATATCTGTGGTGATATGAGATAAAGGAAGTCTCTCTCTCTCTCTCTCATGTCCGCTGCTATTCTGGAAGTGTCTTAGCTTCCTGGTGAAACTGCTTCGTCTGTGTGCATTCCCGTGCAAGCCGGTGCTTCAGATTTCCACAAACACTCCAGTCGTGAAGATTGACAGCAGAGATAGATACTTGTGCAGGGAAGTCAGAGGATGTATGTTTAATCCACGGAGATCTGACTGATTCTTAGTGCCGAGGCACATTATTTGGCATCTCTATTTCGATGCATAATGATGCTCATGGAATATGTTACCCCGCAAATAGCTGCAGTTAGCTTTGTGTAATTCTAATGGATTGTCCTGACATTAACACAACGAACCATTAGTCACAATACATTTGTTTCAGAATGGCTTTGTTTAAACTGCAGCAGCACGCTCTCTGGTGTGCTATCTTCACACGTTAATATCGGTAACTCTTTTGTAGTTTGTGTATTTAACGGCTCACTGTGCTCTCGTGGAATGTAATGTCACTCATTTGTAAACAGCTGTAATCCTCCAATCAGAGGTGGAATTAACTCAGCTCAAGGTTTTACATAAAAAAGGAACATTTTTTAAATGACCGGGTTCAAATTTCATCTCGAGTTTGCAAAAACACACATCAGATTTCAACATGTCTTTATTTTTTATGCAAAAAAACAAATGGAAAATCTGTTCTGGAGCATACAGGTGTGTGTTGACACAATGACACCAATATCTGCAAGCTGCCTAACAGATGATCATAAAATAGTTCAATTAGTTACGTGATTCAACAAATGCATGCACACATTATTGATTTAATGACTTTCTTTCTGCTGCATCCTGCACACACATCGTTTTTACACACGTAGCGCCTTCTGATAATAGCGTGACCCGACATTGCCCCTGATTCACTGATGTGTTGATGATACGAGTTTGTTTTTATTTCACAGCATGAAACAGCGCTGCATTAAAAGAGGTGCATGAGTAGGTTGCACTATAAAGAGCTCTGAGTGGTCATCAGGAAAGACACGGCACTCTATAAAAGCGGTCCACTTCATTTTCTTTGAGTAAAAATGCTAAATGCATGAGGTTTCCTTGGATTTCTCCCACACCGTGTTGGTTTGACTTTGTGAGGAATTTGAGTTCTTAGAACACCTCTGCAAAAAAAAAAGAAACTACTCATGGACTTTCACAAGTTTCTACAACAAGGTTCTGACAGAGTTCAGCTCTTAACTGTTGGGACTGTGTGCCAATCAGTGATTTGCAGAACAAAAAGCATGCTCACACAAGTGTGAAACTCGACATTATCAGGTTAAAAAGAGAGATTATTTTTCCAGGTTTCTATTTAAAAAGAGAAACAAGTCGAGTGCCTTTTCCGAACTGTTTATTACCCTCTGCAGCCGCGGTGCACCTGCCACGATCCTTTTTCCAAATGCAGAGTTGTGCTGATTGGCTCTGTGCAGTGTGTAATGAGTCTTTGTGTACCTGCACAGAGCTGGCAGAGCCCAAATGCTCGGAGGGGTCTGCAATCAGAGGGGAGAACCTGTAATTCTGACTCGTGCGGACTGTGGTGCGTGCAGATGATTATGTGTTCGTTTGTGTGTTCGTCTGAGTGCCCATAAGCGGCGGTTATTACAGCCTGTGTCCCCGCCATTCAGTGTGAGGGTGGGGGTGGGGGGTGGCCAACATCTCATTTTTGTCAGCACCCCAATCAGACCTAGCAGACCGCCCTCTGCAGGGTTAGCCACCTAGTAGGCATGTCTCTGGATAGCGTGTGTGTGACTCCTCTTCTCATATGTGTGTGTGTGTGTGACCTTTGTTGTAACCTCCCCGAGTATCACAGACACCTTTATGAACCGCATCGCATATCTGAGCAACTATTCATCATTTCCATATTGTGGCCTTGATGAGAACGGGTGTCATAATACACGTGCATGGAGATAAAATCAAGGAAGAGAAAATTAATATTCTCAGTGCTTGTCAGGCTCATTTAGGCAAGCCCTGTGTTTCGTTGTGTGGCCTCTGACACAGATGATTGCGTGGGCAGCTATGCAGTTTTTCCTCATAATTACTTTTCGCCATGCCGCTCTTGTCCATTGTCAGCCTCAATAAGGCGGAGGTCTGTGGAAGGGAGAAAAGGGAACACGAGAAAGAGAGACTGAGACGTTGGCTTTGGAGCATGACGCTCTTCAGCCTGAACGCACAATCCTCCTCCTCAGAAAAGACATCTTTGTGTGTCGTTTTCTAATCCTGGTGCCACATTGGGGGCTGTAACCAGGACTACCTCTACTAAAATTTTACTGCCAATTACCCCAGTTTAGATTTACTGAGCTAATCAAGAAGAGAAAAGCTATCAAGATTAGGGCGCACCATAAAGCCTATTAATAAAGGTACTTGTTAAGCAGGTTACTAAAGGAAAGGTTAGGTTTAACTGGATTTTTTTTCCATTCATAACAATTCATCAGGTTTTATAGGTTTCCTCACAGATAAGCTCAAATAAGTATAGGATATTATAACAGGAATTCTACAAGTGTATTCTGTGCACTCATATTGGCATCCCTGCACATTCAGGCTCTCTGGGTTTTGCCTCATTCTCAGCAATCAGGAGACCCCAATGTAGTCCCACGACTTGTAAGTTGTACGGATTGTTTATCTTCTACGAGTCGTTGGGGAACGACATGGATCCGTTACCTCTGGCCCTCCAACCTTGGATAAGCTGCATAAAATACATGTTTGGATGAAGTGATTTACTTATTTCAATGCCAAATGCTTACTTTTTGAAAATAATCTGTTTCCCAGCTTCTCAGTCCGTCTGCAGAGCAACAGTTGACTAAATCCACAGGGAAAAAAAAAGTTGACTAAAGCATATGTGTGCACAGGGCAGAGTTATTTTAATTGAGTGTGCTGAACGATGAGCCAGCTTGGAGGTGCTTTAATTTGCAGGGATGGCTAAGCAGATGTAGTATCATAAAGTAATGTAATAGACTTCCCCCCCAACCCCACCCCACACACACACATATACCCACCCACAAAAAATAAGCCTGGGAAAGTGATGGTGAACTTGGAGAATGAGGCTGAGAAAGGATTTTCACACAAAAGTACTTAAATAGGGTCAGTCCTTTGAGCAATATCTCAGCTGAAAGCCTAAAACTGATGACTGACACCCTTTTTTGTGGTTTAAATGTACGTTATGTGGGTGGTTTATTTTGTGTGTGTGTGTGTGCTGCATAATGCATGTTCTCTCTATATGCAAAGAGGAGTGAATTCCTTTGAAGTGTCTTTAAATGCATCTTTCTAGGATGTGAAAACTATTCAGTTATAAATGTTACAAATGTTCTGTTTTAGTGTGTGCCTAGAACTGTGTGTGTTTCTGTGTTTGTGAACCAAGTAGTGAGCTAGATAAATCCAAGGTTAACTGTTGTCAAACCAGCCTCCGGGCCATGGCTGTGTGGTAGACGCAGGAGCCGTGAAGTGCTCCCTTAAGAGAGGCCGCTGAGCCCAGCTCCAGCTGTCGAGCTGCGAATAAGAACACCCACCCCGCATTCCTGACAACACAGACATATGTCACAATCCGTGTCCGGGCCGCAACGGGGAAACCGAGGCGCAGAGGCAGTGGCATGCTTTCTCTTGGCCGAGAACCCTCGGCCGGCTGAGTGCAAACAGAGGGCCATGTTTCACAGCGGTGCCGTGACAGGGATCTCACAGCAATTGCAAAAAAAAAAAAAAAAAGACACTCACACATACTAAGAGTAAGGTCGAATGTGATCAGCGAGCAGGAGCTGGCAAGGTGAATGTTGCACGACTCTGCACTGGCACACCAGTGACAGATGGAGCCCAGGTGCCATTAGGCAGACAAACGATGGCTTCATTAGGACGTGCCACTGGCAAGTGATGAATGCTGCCCTCTCAGAGCCATATTTGGAATGAGATAAAAACTGGAAAAAAAGATGGGAGATTCTATGTAGGTTGTTCAGGAAATGGCTTTGTTTTTTTTCCCCATTTCAACTCTGGGCCATACTAGAAAAATAAGGAATATCACAACAAATTAGGTATCATTGAGCTGAAATCTAAGATGTACTGATATAACATGGCCTGCCATGTTTGTAAATGAGAACATGTTCTCAAACATTTTACCTGGTTGAAAAATAACTGATCAAGGCATGCTCCATTGATCATGTTGGATTGTATGGCAGCAGCTCTTCATCTCTACTCTGATTCTATTGTTTTGTGTCACCCGTGTCATCATACAGCTCCAAGTCTTTCTTTCTTTACTACCAGGAGGTGGTTTAAGGAGACCAACAACCAATACAAATATTATGCTTTATTAAAATGTCTGTTAGTTACATCGGCAGCCCGTCAATAGGGGCGCTAGGGTGCCGCCCCACCAGTCTCACACCTACGCTATAACTGGTGCATGCACACTGGAACCCCCTTCAGTACAAAGTATAGGAGAGCCTTGGGTTGCAAAATGTATCGACCCAAGCATGCACAGAAGACCGGAGTCTTATCTCAGATCAGGACGTTGACCTGGAAGCTCCAAGTAGCTCGTAGCGTTTTTATCATGGAGGAAACTTAATGGATATTTATTTAAAGAATCCTTCTTGACAGCTTGTGACAACCCTGCCGATTGATTCCATATCGTGTGCTGATCTAATCAACTTGACAGTGAGTCATTTGATTTGTTCGTTTTATTAACAATGTGTCACTGAATTCCCTCATTCAAAAATGCCTACGAGCTAATGGCTAGGGCTAACTAGCTCTGTCCTGATGAGTGATTTTATTCATTAAACAGCGATGTGTTATGGCCGAACGTTAGAGCTACACTGATAGTGTTGATTGCATGCATTGATTCATGTATTTTTTTCCCCGTTTTGAGGAGGTTTATTGTTACTTTTCCTGTTAATGCCAAAGCGGCGTTAGGTAGTTTGCGAGTGGTCTAAAATTGTAATTTTAGTTTATTTTGATGGGACATATCAGTGGATTTGACTTTGTTTTGTTGTTAGTTGAGCTGATTGTCATGACTTGCTTGGTTACCGTTTGTTGTATGAATTGTAACATTAATTATCTGACTGTGTTAATTATAGATGCATTTATAGGTTTGTGGTGTCGCACATTTTAATTTCAATAACTTTCAAGTCCTTATGGTTTATAGTCTGCAAGTATGTGCAATATTCTTTGTTCTGCCATTTTTCTGGGTTCTGTTAATAAATTAGCTTTTGTTGGATTTGGACTGCGATCCACCAACAATGCCCTCAAAATCAACCGGTCAATATGAAGATCTTAACCTATCTGCCCATCTTTGTTCATTTTACTCCTCAGGTTTTTACTTTTTCAGGAGATTTCAGGTATTCATGTAGCATTTTGGCAGAAAAAAATGAAAATTTTCTATTAGCTGAGCCAAATGCTTTAATAGTCAAAATGATGTTGTCTATTATATGGATGTTTCGACTCCTTTTACTTATACTTTTTATTGTTGCTTTAAATGTGACTTTGAATTCAGCATGAATCAACCTGTCAGCGTATCTCAGCTTCTCCCATTTAACTCGCACGTGAAATGGAGACAACAGAGGGGGAGACAGGCAGGATGAGAAAGTGGGGGAGAAAAGGGCAGAGAGAAGTTGAAGGGGGAGGATGGGAAATGAGGTTGAGAGAGATCATGAGAGACAGAAACGAGACTCAGAGAGATGAGGGGGGGGGAAGCATGCCACAGGCCACGACGACTCTCCCTACACACTCACATCCATGTGTCACCTCACCGTGCTGCAAATTAGGCTGCACATGCTCCCTGGAGATGTCAGAACACATATCGTGATGGTTGACTTGAATTTGCATAGGTGCTCTGGGTCAGTTTTCCTTTTTATCCAACATTTACCATCACAACCAGGAGATATGGTATTTATGAAGATTTTGTCAATATGATTTATTTTATTTTATTAGGAGACAGACAAGTTTGGGACGATTGTTGCATTTTTAAACAAGTGAGAAAACTGGTTCCATTCACTGTTACCACATGAATTCACTCAGCAGTAACAGCTGACCTTTTCACAATTATACAATTTATACAATGTAAAAGTTACTGTAATACTCAGTTAAAGGCATTTTTAGCCATTTTTAAATGTGTTTTTGGTCAAAGTTAATATAATCTTATCTGTTGGCTTTCTGAACAGCCTCAGTTTTGAGAAATATGTCTTCTAGGGCTGAAGAGCTAATGGCTAGTCCAAGCTCACCCCAAATCAAAATGTGTTTCTGCTTCAAGAGGTTCACACAGCTGTTATTTTTAAAGGTGTGGTTTACTTGTTTATTTATTACATTTTCAGTGTTCTCTAGTGTAAATCAATGCATCATGAGTCATTTTTATAAAGAAAAAAGCTATGATTTTTCTATTCTCTGATGCAGAAGTTTGCTGATGCAGAGGTGTGCAGGAAACAGCAGGATTCCTCAATATTAATAATCATATGCACACCCCTTGCTTCTGATTGGATAACAGAAACGTCACTATTCTGCCCCCTTATTCAGATTACTTACCAAAATGTCGGACGAGATTCTGCTTTACGTTTTTGGTGCCGAATCCAAAGACGAAGGAGAAATTTTAGAGGATTTGCTTCCTCCAGCGGTTGTCAATGAATGTTTCAGAATGGTAATACCTACATCTGAACTTACATTTTCTCCTAAAAGAGCAGAACGTTCTGCTATGACACCCAAACCGGGGCGAAAGCAGACCATAGGACTGTGGGGGTCGCTATGTTAACATTAGCATATGTGGCTAACCACAAATACCTCAGAATAACTGCTAATATCGCAACAAAAATATGTTACGAACTTACCCAACTGCTGCTCCAAGAGGCTCTCTCCTCGCTGCAAAAAAATAAAAAGCATTCCTATAGGAAAATTTAAAAATTGACACACGCCTGGGACTCAAACCCGGGTCTCCCATGTCAGAGGTGGTGTCTTAAACCTCAGTTCAGTTATGATTTTGTGCTGTTTCTATACATGAACATTACATAACGTGAGTCAACATCATGAATAATCTGCATCACGATTTTGTCAGCCAATTCACTTTAGGAATATTCTTGCATGTAAATGTAAGTAAAATCATAGTTTTTACTGGCCAATGGGGCCCCCAGACCACACGAGGCCACTTGGCTGAAGCTATATCTACCCTGTACTTTATTCGGGCCTGGCTGGGGGGCGTGAGCCAAGATGGGCGAGACCTTGAATGCAAATTCGCAGTGTGACAAAGATCTGCGAAGTTTTTCAAATCCTAGCGTTTCAACCTCTATTTTATATCAGAAGCTAAAGCTGGAGATCCATGTAGAAGACTGTTTTCATGTTCAGCCTGCATGAAAAGCTCAGAGTGACTAATATTAATCAGAAAAAACATGAAAAAAATTTTTTTTTGGCAAACCACACCTTTAAACCTGTACGTCACGCCTTTGCTGCTATTAAATAAAACTATAGAATGTTTCAACAGCTTCAGAGATGTTTCAGCGTCTTGCTGGAAGATTCTCACAGAAACCTCCACAGCTTCATCAGAAATCGACTGCGTTTGTGATGGATGTCCATCTTTAAATTGTGCAGCGATGACAACTGTTGGTGCAGAATAGGAGATGGTTGTAGGTGCACAAAATGGAACAAAAATACAAAACAAGTGCAGCTTAGTGAATCTGGGCCTGAGTGTTTACTAGGAATGCTCCAATCACGTTTTTTGCTGCCGATCACCGATACCGATCACATGAATTGGCTGTAAGTTTCACATTGTAGTAATGATGAGAGCTAATGGCTACTTGACCTGTAAAACTGAACTATTGCATTGTTTGAAAACTCTGGTCGGTGTGCCTGCAGCAGCAGAGTCTCTTCCTGGAGCTGCGGGAGGGGCCGCAGAGTTGGGGTGTGCGACTACCTTGGCGCCCTACTTTGCCCCCAGGACCAGTTGCAAACCATAAATGGTGCGGTCCGTTAAAGGGGAGGGTGAGTCCCAGGTGCGTGCCTAGTGACCTCTGATGTAGGAGCTATTGATTGAATGGTATGATCAGCACTGAAAAGAGTTTATTGGAATTTGCCAATCACGTGTTTATCACGGAAATTGGATCATTTTGATCAGGGGCCAATCAATTGGAACATCCCTAGTGCTTACAGATGACTGAAGTGCTTTTGATTATCTATTAAGGACAACCCCTTGTAAAATCTACAGTAGATATCCTGATGCTCCTTTAACTACTTAGTCTTCATTGTTACCTAGCAACTGGTCCAAAACGTCTGGCAGCAAAAAGCTATTACCTTAAAAAACAGACCTGTGTATTTACACACTAAGCTAAGAAGGAAGAGGTGCTAAATATAAAAAACACACATTTGTTTTACACATAATCACTCCGGGCAGCTTCTAGAGTAAATACATTTTAATAGGAAACATTCATAAAGTTGTCTGTCTGGCACCGTTTCAGACCTTGTAGTCACACAGAACTGAACTTTAACTGTTTTTAGGAGAAAATAAACACAATCAAATCAGTGGATGGGGTGTAAACTTTAGTGTTAAAGAAGGAGGTTTTGGTCCGTCCTAATCGCTGTCTAATATGATACTTCGAGCGTTGTTAGCTGCTAACAGCCGCGTGTGATAAACACATTACTCAGTCACTGCCCCCTGTTATTTCAGTAATAAATGATGTTTCAGGCACAGTTTTTCCCTCAGAAACCCCACTGTAATGTGACTTCATTAAAACTGTAATGTTAAGGGAGAGATCATGAAAGGGAACCGGAGAGTTGAGTCTGCCTTGTGATCCCCTCCACCCCCTCCTGCTGCGCTGGAGAAATGTGTTCTTTGATGTGCATGAAAGAAGCAGGAACCCACGTTTTCTTTATAAATTCTTTCATTTGTTATCCATCTTTTTCTGTAACAATTTGAAACTAAAGTCACCTCGAGCTGCACTCGGGGGATGACGGGCGCACAATTCACAATTTATAATTGTTTGTTTTCTCCCCTCCCTCTCTCTCTTATTTTCTCTCTGTGCCTAACAGTTTTGTCTCCCAGCCATCCTCTGGCACTCTGCTCTGTCTTGGGAGGCAGGTGCTTGAGTTGTGGTTAGCGTTCTGCATTGTGGGCTCTGATGGGACTGGCGATGCATTATATTGCGAATCAGATATTGCCGTCTCATGGCTGCAGCCAGATGGGGGAAATGGATGCTGCCCGTGAACCCTGCACAGGGATTGAGAGGAAAACAGGCAACAGGCTCGACTGAAAATGTGCCGATTGTAACCTAAACTTAAAAAAAAAAAAGTACTTTATTGTGCATTTAAGGGGAAATCATTGTCAGTTTGTCTTTATTGCAAAAGTATAAGATTTTATTATGTCAGACAGACAAAAATATAAAGTTTTGGGGACATTTTTGTATCTTAAAGGATACAAAAACATAACAGATTTACAAAATTGCACATTTTAAGCAGAAGAAAGACTTTTCTAAGTCATTTTTATTTTCAATATAATGCCAAACAGTAGATTTAGCTAGCTAGCTATGTGGCTAACTATCTAGCTAGGACGCTATTTATGTATCTAGCTATCTATATCTCGCTTATAGCTAGCTAGCTAGAAAATGACAGTATCTGGTGCAGATACAGGGCTCCTTTAATAAACTGTAGGTGTGTCTGGTGTATTTTTGTTAAAACATGTTTGTTCTTCTGTAAAGTTACTCGCAGTAGGTAGAGGATTCAGAGATTTTACTCAAATATGAGAAGTAATACTTAACAAATATATAACTCAAGAAAAAAGTAATTTTCTTTCAAAAAGTTAATCAAGTAAATGTAGCTAGTTACTACCCACCTCTGTATATTTTTCATATTTGTACTGCAGAAAATCAAATATATTAAAAAGCCTAGCATTCCAGCATGTTGCATTTTAAGCTAAAATCATGCCAATATTCAGCTCCATATCTGGAAAATTGACTTGAGTTCTAGCCAAGGTTGATTAGCTGGGGTGTTCAAATTGAACTGGATTGCCTCCAAAAGTCAATCAGTTGTAAATATATGTCCGGTGATTACTTTTTGAATGTTTCATTACGGTTCATGCAGTGGTTCATGTGATATTATGCTAACAGAACATACAGTAGTTGACTCCTGCAAAGTGTTGAGAGCAAAATCTTGTGCAAATTATAGTACTTGACTTACAATCCCAAATTCTAGCTCTGCATCCATAACATTGGCGAAGTTAAAGTCATCATTTTGTTGAATAATGTTAACTGACTGTGGCAGCCATCTTGCATTGAATTGACTCTAACCTTTTGTAAAAAAACACCAAATGAAGGCTTTTTAAAAGTTTCAAAAAAGTCTGTCTAATATTTTGCTAATAATCTTACAAAAACATCGCCTGTCTTTTACCTTTTGGTGCCAGGTGACGATATGCCCTCTAAAATATACAAAATGTTGATGCTCATTCAGCTAAATGCATGTAGAATGCAACATGGCTCCTACTTTTCTGTAAAACTCAACAGGACGTAACCGTGCAGCCAACGGTTTCCGGCTCGTGTCTAAAATCATCTCCAGAGCAAAAAGCCGCTCTGCTCCAGTTGTGCTGTCTGTAACAATCACAAATCTTTCAGCCACCACATCATTGCCACTTAGATTACAAAGCCAAAGGTTGACCTCGCTGGCTTGAATGTGACTCTGTGTGTGTGTGTGTGTACATGTGTATTGCTTTCAAAAGGAAGCAGCCATGGAGTGTCAGGCTTGGCCAGGTGTTGTGAGGTGACGGCGGACCTATTTTCCAGCTGGCTGCTCCTGTTAGAAGTCTGCCGGGCACACAAATCGCGGGGATTGATTTTGCTCAACCACAGTGAAAAAAGGAGCTGTGATTACAATGCAGGCTTCAGCCAAACTTTAACAACTTTGAAAGTCTCCTCTCCTCTACTCTGTCATCGTCTCCAGTCCGTTTCTCCCCCTCCGCCCTAAATAGGCAGTTTTCATTTTCAGGTGATTTTCCTGTTGCAAGAGAAGCCTTTACATATGTGGATAAAGGGGAAGATTGTTCATTGCTTTTATGTTGCGATAAATATATATATTTCAGCGTACAGTTAGAGAACATAACTACTGAGCTTTTTAAATCGGGAACTACACATTCGCACAAGACGCAAAACAGCCTGCGTTGATCAGAAATGTCCCTCAACTTCACTGGCTTCAGGCTGTCAGGTTACCCACAGCATGATTCAATTTGGCATCTTCTCGAATGGCTGTCTAATACGGCTCAGTGAGCAAACGCCAGAATACTCAATGCTGCTGTTCATTTAATGGTCTGTTCATTTAACGGCACCAGATCGAGCCTTTGCGTGTTGCGGTTGTAGGAGATGCAATCAAAGGCAGCTCTCTGGAGATATTTTCTGTCAGCTATTGAGGAAAAATAACGTCCACCACTTTATAGTTTTCTTATGAGTGGAGTCGTGTATGACAGGATGAGGAGGTTAGACCCCGCTACACCCTCCGACCTGCATAACCTGTTGGAACGTGTCTGGATTGCAGCAAATCTGGGAAACCGTCAGTGTGAAGGTAATCATGACACTGCTATGCTCTCAGTTCTATTTTCCGCATTTCTGAGTATTTTTCCTGCATTCAGACCACGTTGTTTGCATCAGCAGCACATTCCCATGACGATCCGACTACACACACCCAGTACTGCACCACACACCGGGCCAAGTCCAGCGTCCATCTACCTTCTAAGATTTTTCTAATAATGTTCTTTATAAAAAAGGAAGCGTTTTGGGTCTCCACAGCTAGAAAGACCACTCAGAGCTACACCATTACACCCCGTAACCTGGCTTTACTGGTAAATGTTTGATCCTGATTCTGTTGTTTTCTGACTTTCTGTAGAAGTTAATAAAAATCTGTTCATCTACGTAGATCACAAATGAATCATTACTCCTAATCCTAGCACAGTGCTGATCATGTGATGGGGTCGTCAACTGATACAGATACTGGATCAGATATCAGTGCCGATCCAGGCCTTTTAGCTGGATCGGTGGATCGGTAAAATTGGCCGATACTTGATCCGATATTATTTACTAGGCTTTATCCTAATTATGAGCAGAGAAATGATGTGGCAGACTACATTACTTTACACTGTAACCCACAAATTATAAACCATTTTGAGGGTTTTTTGGTCCAAGTTATATTATGTTTGAGGCTTATTATGTCTAATTTTACAATATTTTAGTGTTTGCATTAGTATCAGTGGATATTGGGTAAAGACCGATCCACAAAGTCCAAATATCCTGATCGTATCGAGACTGATAAAGCTGAATTGGTGCATCTCTATTGTCACCACATCGTAGATACATTGTGATCACGCTCTATCCAGGGTCCAATGCTGCTACTATAATAATAGAATGTTTTGCACATATTCAAACAATCATTGTGGGAAGCCCACTGTTTTTCACACACAACTGAAGACCAAGACCCTGCAATGACCCTCCTAATTCAGGCTGATTTCTTGATTCGCACATTTAATGTGAAGGGACAAAACATGCCCCTGTGTTCCATAGTAAACTTTAAAAACTAAATTTCAACACACTGTTTGCTAGTTGTTGCTGGTTAAAGAAGATTGTGCTGTTGAATTTATTTGGATCGCAGTTGAAAGCTTCCGTCTGGTCAATAAGGAGTTATGTCCACTTTTCACATTTACACTCTATGACAAAGTCCCTGGTTGCTTTTAGTTGAGATGAAAAAGCTTTATCCAAAGGAGCACGGAAGGACCCCTCACTGAGCCCACAGCCTTTACATCTCACCACCAGAATGTCTGGCGTGCACACAGGGGTCCATTCCCCGCCATTTCTGTCCTTCTGGCAGTTTGGACAACTTGATTTCTTCCTTGATGACTGCTGAACAGGTGGCTTTGAAATAGCTCCTTTAATGATCCACCTACAGTACAACTCGTTTAAGTTCCCATGGGGTAAATATGTGTGATATCCATATTAGTCAGAAAGATGTTGTTTTTCATCTGTTAGCCTCTCATTTCTTTATATGGTGGCTTATAAAAGGCAATCCCTCCTCGCCCTCAAACAGCATATCTCCTTGGCCTTCTGCCAGTGCCCTGTTATTTAGTCTTCAAAGCAAAGCGGCGTCGGTGTTAAAATAACTGTTATCAATATGCCAGGGACATCTGTTTCAACAGTTTTTCCCTTTTGTATGTGTACATGTTGTTTTTTTCCCTTCACTCGCATTCTTACAAAGAACTCATAATTAATCCTGCACGTATAATTGCATCTCAGTCCCATCTGGGCGCTCTCGTGATGGCGTTATTCACTTACATCCAGATGTGTTTGTTCCATCACAAACTAATTAGCTTCTGTGAAGCAGTTCTGAAGGGCAAGCGGCCGTAAAGAACAGCAGAAGGTAAAGGTTCAGGCCCCGTGCCTCCATAGGACTTGTTGGACCACATAGAGTTTTAGTGTCTAAGATGTTGTTCCGTTGAGTTTTTGTTGTTCTAAACTTGTTCATTTACACGTGTGCTTTCTGGGACCCTGACGTGCTACCCACCTCCTAACACCTCATACAACCCACAGGGTGAGCGTTGGGTCAAAGACAGGGAACACGGCACGATGGTTAGAAGAGTGAGAAGATTTCAAAGCTGTAACACTTTATCAGCCAAGGACAGCTTCCCCTCCCTAGTAGACTGGGTTGGCGTGTTCTTGTGCAGAATGAGGGTCGCAGCTTGAGCTCAGGTGACCTGCTTCTATCCTCTCGCTCAGCACGGAGTTGAACAGTGGGCTGAGAGTTGCCTCTGATTTGGTAATATTGGGAGTCAACCCCAGGCCGATCTACAGAGAGCTCAGCAACGAACCTCCCTGACGTACAAATTCACATCTGATAACAAAGGTTTATGTAGACCGTATGCCCTTTTGCTGTGTGCTTGTGAGGTGAAAAATGCCGAGCCACAAAACTGATAAGAGATGAACAAGAACTACAGTAAATATTGAGAAGAGTATCACTTTAATTTGCATTGATCCGTAATGATCTTACAGGTTCATTCATCAAAAGATGAGAAATCTCAGTCGAGTTGTCCTGTCTATGTAAGATGGCGATCAATACGAAGGGTAAATACAGTATGTTGCATTTTTTTATTATAGATATAAGTCAGCTAGAGGCTGATATAAAGGTTTGATAAGGGCGTGTTGTTTGGTTGCTTGTGGCTACCCTTCAACATCCCTCTGGAACATAGAGCCTGATGTGAATAAAAGGAAAAAAAACAAGGAGAAACATTTATCTTCCTGTTCAATCTGTGGGAGGAGGAGGGGAAAAACCAAGATGTCGAGTGTGTGTAGGATGATAATAGCAGACTGGAGACCACGGGGGGAAAAAGCAGGGATGAATGGTCACACCCTCTGCCACAACAACACGACTGCCTTATATGTTTCACACGGACATTAACATGTGGTTCTAATTCTGCTCATGCACTCAGTTTGGACTCCCTTTCCCAGTCCCTTTATCCGCGCCACAGGAGCTAGCCTCATCAATGATCGAGCAGGGGTTTGCTCAGATGAGAAAGTGAGGCGGTAGGTGGGATAGCTGGTTTATTCTCAGCAGTGCTGTGTGTGTTTTAGGTGTGTGGGGGAAGAATAGATGGCAGTTTCTAGCTGAAGATACTCTGGTTTACGTTTTGACAAGAGATCTGTAACAAAACCCTACAATATCCCAAAATTGTGTTAGCATTTGCTAGCCGGTATATCCACTGTACTGAGGTGAAATTGGTTGCATCGGCAGGATCCGTCGATGAGGCCTACTTGGACGTCGTTCTCTAAGAACGATGCAGGTACTACAAGTACCTTGTTGTTATTTATGAGACAGGATGTGGTACTCCCCCAACAAAAGATGGGCAGGGATAATCTCATCACTGTCAGCGTTATACCCTCCCCCTCACAGAGCACCATAACTTTTCCTGTCAGCTACACAGGGATATACCGTGGGCAGACATGAGGCCGTGTGCTGATCGAGGGATAAGTGTTTGTGAGGAGTTTAGACATGCAGCGTAGAGCCGTGGGGGGTTGCAACGCGGGAGCAACTTTATTGGCCTGTTTTTCATTCTACAAACGAGAAGCCAGATTTGCTGTCACCTCCTGTTCTGTTTGCCATCAGTCTGTTTCACACCGCTTCAAGCTCCACCCAGTCACAAAAAATCAATAGTCGATCAGATACTCTGGAGGCAACCTCAACGGTCGGTGGCACATTAAGTTTTAATCTCCCCCGATCTGGCTCTGTGTCCAGCGTTATGACTTATGGCCCAAAGGACGGAAATAATCAGAACGCTGCTGCTCGGAGGCCGAGAAGTGAAAGTGAACATCCAATATGTCTGAGCAGACTAAAGCATTTGAGTGAGTGGCCATATGTCCTGTCACTAAAAGTTAATCTTCAATAGTACTATATATAGATTTGCTAATTAATATCAATTAAACATATTGACCAGAAAATGCAGATCGTTCCCTCTGGGATGGGGGTGTTTAAGTATCATAGTGTCTTGTTTAGGAGGAGTGGTAGAGATGGACCAAAAGATTGATTGTTCATTTCCAACAATAAGGGTTGTTCCAGTCCGTAGGGGTAAGGATGGAGCCAAGTCAAAAGGCAAAACAAAAGATTTGTACCGTGACCTAAAGACCAAGATCCCAGATACAAACAGCTATAAGCTTCCTCAGTAGTGGCTGGGTTCAGCATTAAGCCTAAAGCATAGAGCAGAGGTGGTTCAGACATAGGATGCCTCCTGGTCACCTTCCTCTGGAGGTGTTCCATGCACGTCCCACTGTGAGGAGACCCTAGTGCAGATCCAGAACTCCTGGGAGGGATTATACTGTATATCCTCTCTGGCCTGGGAAAGCCTTTTGTTCCCCCAGAAGTAGCTGCAGAAAGCTGCTGGTGAGAGGGATTCACTCATGGACCTTTTACCCTTCTGAGCCGCCTGTGGATAAGCAGTGGAAAATTGAATATTTAAACAATTTTCTTATAGTCTTCACCTGCCAAAGTCAAAGAACAGCACAACTGTTCACAATGTAATTAGTTTACTGCAACGTTAGTGACATTAAAGTAAACTGATGACAACGATCACATGCTAAGTAGCATCCTTTGAGGTGGTTAACCAGTAGCAGAGGTGCTACAGTTTAAAATGACTTTAAAGTTCTATTTTATTGAAGTAGGATTTCCACATAACTGCATTTTTTTGTGATGAAGTTATGGTCACGGATGTATAAACAACTACAACACTAACCAAACAAAGTCTATCTGCTGACCTTTGACCTTAAACAGGCCGTTCATATTGGAGAATCCTCCAATGTGGCGGAATTGAGTCAGTTATGTAAAAAAGCGTGGGACAGAATTCCTCTACAGTGACATGAGAGACTCATCACCATTGCCATTAATGGTGTTAAAACCAGTTATTACGTTTAGGTGCAAAAACTTTATCACGTGGGACCAGGTTGGTTTGGATTGCCTTTTTTAACCTAAACAATGAACTCATCATCTGGAAACTGCCTTTTATATTTACTCAGGTTATCTTTGTCTGAAACTGAAATTTTACTGCTGATCAGAAACATTTAAGTGTGACGAGTCAGCAAAAATAGAAGAAATCTGTAATGGGTAAATACTTTTCACATAACAGATGTAGGCGGAGATATGTTGTCTTTAATGGATGTGACTTTCCTCAAACATATATTTCTAATGCACTTTAATGACATAATTGCATGAGAGCGTAAGTACATTTCCTGTTATTTAAGTACTCAGATTTATATATACATCATTTTCCTGCCCAGCTGTGGTTGACAGTGACTGATAGGCTGCACGATATTAAAGAAAATGCAATGTTTGATAAGCTACAGCACGGTAATGTGAGTGTGTGTGTGTGTTTGATCTGATCTACGACCCTTAGCGTGCCTGGTTATCGGCCCCCCTCACATTTCCAATCCTTCTGCAGCGAGATTAAAAGCGTATGTGAGGAGAGACAGAGATGCACGGAGAGACACGCCGCCGGAGCGAGTGAAGCAGAGAGCGAGAGTTCAAGGAGGCTGACCTCACTCGATACGCTATTGATTTGCTCATTTGGGTTCACAGCAAGAGTCTGACACTGGAACCTGACAGCTGAGGGCTCCATCTTGAGAAGCCAGTGTGAATAAGATCATCTCCAATGACCTTATTTTCTCTATCTCGTCTCCGCCTACAGGAAAGGAGAAAAAAACACGAGTTGAATAAAAGAAATCAATTTTTAACAATGTATCAGTTAAATAGATTAAGGCTGCTTTCCATTAGTCTGTATCCATGACGATAATTGTTAGTTCATCTTATGTTGTATACATTGTGGCTCTAGATGTGAATTTTATTAATGCCCAAATCAAATTCAGGCACTTTCAAGGTGAGTTTTAAAGATTTTCCAGCACCTTCCACTGGTGATGATTTGCACATGACCAGTTCATTCAGTGGGTAAAATAAGTCTTGAACATGTCACTGATTTTCAGAGTAAATATGTTTAAAAACATACTATTGACATGAAATTCTCACCAGATGTTGGGAACAACCCACTCAATTCACACATCCAAAGAAATCAAACTAATGATTTTGATACATTAAGTTTTGTGTAATAAAATGGAATTACACATGGAAAAAGTATTGAACACTTGAAGAAAGGAAGGTGCAAAAGGACATGGAAAGTCATGACACCAGCTGGAATCTGCATCAGTAATTAGAGAACAGCAGTTTGAATAAAGATCAGCTGCTTCAGTCCCAAATGAACGCTTATAAATAGGTGTCTCATTACCAAGGTGTCGCACTGGTTACAGAAGAATTTCTACATTGCTGAAGGCTCCAGTGGTTTGATTATAAACTGACCAAGAGCAAAATTTCAGACAGAAGTGACAATAATTATCACAGGTTTTCGAAGAGCCAAGAACCACTTGTGAAGAGCTTCAGAAATACCTGGACTTACCAGGTACAATTGTTTCAAAGAAAACAAGACATAGTGCACTCAACCTCCATGGCCATGTCATGTAACTTCATGTCTGGACATGCACGGTTTGATTTCTTTGCATGTGTGGACTGGATGGGTTGTTACCAACATCTGGTGAGAATTTCATGTCAATAGAACCTTTAGAAAAGGGTTAAATAGTTTACACACTGAAAGCTTATTTCACTACTTATCTCATAAAAATCTTTTATTTTTTTGGCTACAACAAATTTCAGCTACAGTGAAGTAGAGGTGCATGGATTTTGATTTTACTGGCTGTTTTGTGGTCAGTCATATCATGACCTGATCTGATTTAGCTCATAGAACTGCTAAGTACCGGTACTTTAAAAAAATTCTGGCCAACTTGAAATTCATAATTCTGGAAGTTTAAACTTTCACATCTCTTTGCATTAATTAGTGCTTTTCATTGGTGAGTTTATAGGTTTAAAAATGAATTGGATTGTTGGGTTTCAGACCAGCCAATCAAAGATTAGACCAGTCATGATGAATATTCACCTAATTCAGATCACTAGACAATTAGTTGACGCAATTCTAGTTTCACTCACCGTCTGAGACTTTATCAACAACTCAATCACTTTCAAGACCTTGAAAATGTCATGTTCAACTTCAAGCATTCTCAAGGATTTCAACCCTGTAAATCTGTCTGCCCTGCTTTAAAACCTAAAGCTCTGTTCCCATTGACCGGCTCCTCCGTAATCCCTCTCTCAGAGCTTTCCCTCTTGTCTTATTTCCATCTTTGCAGTTTCATTTTCTTGTCCGTGAACGAGATATTCAACATTTATAGTCTTACAGAGGCTGACATGTATAATTCAGGCGTGTGTGACTTTTCTGATGAATTGACCTTGAGGCGAACCAAGGCTTTTGATTACAGTTCAGTAGCCTGATGCAGCTTGAAGGTATAGTGCGGGCTGTTGAGGAGACGCTCGCCTCTGTTTCTGCTCACATGCACTGTCCTCTTCCTTGTAAAGATGGTTTTTGTGCAGTAGAGTGTGCATCAGCCTAATGTGTATAAATGACTGCCTATAAAGAAATGATTTGGGTTTCTTTGATTTGGTCAGAATACGTTTAACAAATGTAATACTTCTAAGAATGGAAATTTTGCTATTATATAACAATATAACAGTATTAAAGATATAAAACTGGCACTTTCCACCTGTAAATCCTCCACTAGAGGGCAGCAGATGTGTATAGGACTGGATAAGGCAGATTTTTGACAAATGTACTAATACTGATACTCCACTGGGCTGCTTTAAGGTCAGAAGAAGTTTGAGGCAAATTTGCAACACTGGTCTACAAGTATCTAAAGCTAAAGCCCTAATGCCACGATCAACAAATGAATATTCAAATGTTTTTTCAGCCTTGAAATATGATTCATTTGGAATGAACTGATAAGCTTAAAAGAAAAACTTGTCCCAAAATAGCTCCAATCTCCAAAACTCCACAGCAGTTTATTCCTACGTCACTTTAAAACCTTTACAAAACAGTCAAATTTGTATTACACGGTTAAGTAGGCAGAGATATTAAAACATTCCTGGCTGACTGGACATCTGGATGCAACAGGAGTGCTCTGTTTTGCTGTTGCTGGTGATATTTATGCTTGCAAATAATTTTTTGCAGAATTGACAGCTGTAGGGCTATAGGTTGGGCGTTCTGTGCTTGTGGTGGATGGATTGAGGTTGGGTTCGGGGCGGCGGGCGCTGCATCCTCACAGGTCCATCTGTTCCTGCTCTGAGACTGGACTGGGTAAGGGTCTGTCCAAGAAACAAAATTGAATAAACTTTTGTTTTAATAGTTTTTTTTCCTTACTGATTTCTTTATCATCATCTTCATTGTCAATATCATCATCATTCAGCATTTAAACTATAGTAATCCTAATTATTTTCTCCATACATTTATTTGAACATCTTCTACAATTTTTCAGCAATTTCAACAAATAATGTATCAAAACCTTCAGCTTATGCAGGACTTTTCAGCTATTACATCCAAAATCAAGATTTTATACTTTTTAAAGATATTTAGATTTTTTTTTTTGTGATTTATTTATTTATTTGTCCATTGGCAATGCATGTTGAATCTCAACTGCTTCAATTATTTAGGAAAACTTTGTGCTCTTCAAATCTCAATCATTTAAGCATTATTTGACCTAAAAACCTCATTCACATTTTAAACACGCTTCAAGACATTGAGTCTTTGCATATTGAAGCCAGTTTTGGATATATTCTACTGTTTCCTTTAAATCACAGATTCAAGAACATGTCTGAAAAAAATCAATCTTTCCACCACTTTAAGAACTTAGACATTTTTTCAAATCTTTTGCAAAAAAAATTCTTATAGCCCCACATCTTCTGTAATACAAAAACAAAATTCACATCAATGATTTTGTCCTTTTTCAGGAAATGTGTCCTCTATGGCTTTTAGTACTTCGTTTTTTTTTACAATCTGCCTCAGATTGAGAGTGGTTAGACCTGCCAGATGCGTGAGAAGAAAGAGAGAGGAAGAGATTTGATGGAACTTTTTTCTCTTTTTTTTCCCAATTGGTGGAAATTGCCACGATGGAGACCTTTAACCCCTGATTAATAGGCAAACAATAAAGAAGTGTATAATTACAGTATTATTTAAATGATGCTTTTGATGCACAATGCTTATAAAAATGGTGACATCTTCAATACGTATCTTACCAGCTGTTTCTTATTTGTGAAGCATCCTTCCCTCATTTTGATCCTTAAAATAATTGACTTGAGTTTTCACACTGATTGGGAATTCCGTGTTTTATCAAATTCCCCCATAGCATCATCTGATATCAGACACATGAAGACAGTAAACAGCTTCTTCAGGAGATAAAAAACACTGGAACCTGTGACACATGATGGATGAAGTTCGAAAACTCACACAATCTTAAAGAAAGTTGTGTTAAAAAGTCCAGTATAAATACATTAAGCTGCTGTTGGACAGATTTTCTTTGGTGACACTAATATATTCTGTGTTTCTATTGTTGAAATAAATACCCATTACAGATGTTATTATGCTGATGACTCAGAGGAGAGTGTTTGCCATTTATAGCATTTTTTCATCTTTTCAACGCCTCCACACACTTGTCCCGTGTCGCACAACTCGAACAAATCTTTGCTGGCAGCTGTTCTTGAAAGTTGGCTCTCGGTTTGAACTCTGCAGGCATCCGTCTGTGGCTCTCCTCTGTGTTGGTATATTTTTAACAGATGTTAAAATTGATAAATAAATCAAAAAGTGCACGCCGTCATCAGGCTTCACGGTCGTGCTCGGGATTTTTAATGCCGTGCGATCAGAGCACAGCAGATTTCTACGTGAGGCTTTAACGGCACATCAAACGCCGTGTGGTTTGTTACGCCCGCTGCACATGTGCAAACATCTGCATATCATCGCTGTAGCTCCATTTATCCTCGCAACATTAAATCCATTTACCTCTTGCACGCCAAGAGTCTAAATCTGGGGCCGAGTAATTAAATGCCATTCTCTTTCTTCATTAGAGAGATAATTGAGTACGAAACCGGCACTCGTCTCATTGCTCCTTTCTACAGACGTATGTAGGACTGGGATGGGGGAAAATAGATGTTGCTTTGACTAAAAATCTCCTGATTAGCAGAGCCATCTGTAGTTTCTTCAAGCCGCTGGGTGCGTTTACCTGTCTTTATCACTCCGGGTTTCTCAGCTATCATTTCACCATCTTTCCCTTCACTTTGTCTGCGAGCCAGATCAGAAGGCATGGATAGCACAGCTCATTCTGGTGTCAGGTGTGAAGGAGTTTCAAGTTTTATGGCACCTTTGTGTGCATAAATAGCGTTGGCTGTCTGTGGGTGTGCGCCATTGACAAAAGACCATCTGTTGGATGCTCCGGTGAAGACGTATCGGCTCTATAATCTAAATCTGACAATAACAATTCACAGTTGCTCTCAGTCGCTGCCGTTTTCACAGATGGGTGGAAGTTTAGGGTTTTTTTTTTTTTTTTTGTCGTTTTAGAGGTAGCTGTAAATAAGTGATAGAAAGTAGGGAAATGCTAATAAATTATAGGAAACTCTCACAATTGGTGTGAAATCCAAATAAGCCGTCTTATTTTAGCACAAATGTGCGATTTCTTCGGGGATTACTGGAGATTAGGAAACCAGTGAATGTCGTCTAAACAGGCACTTGAATCCTGTTAGCTATCTAAAGAGGCATGAAGGGGGTGTTAGATGAGATGCCAGTTTCCAAGATGTGTTTATTGTAAACATTTGTTCAGACAAATTTAAAAAAAAATAATAATTTTCTACTATTTTTAAAACCAAAATTAGCATCTAGGTTTATGCTGTAATACTAGATTTTAACAATTTTTTGAAGGCATCAAAGTTTTTTCTTGCACAAATTTAAAGTATTTGCCCAGACAGTTTTGACATGTTACAGGAACATGTTTTAAACTTATTTATAATGAGTTCATAAAGGGTTTATTTTGATATATTGGCTAAGAGGACATATACCAGTCTGTCATAAGACAATGACCAAACACCCATTATTAATTCTATTGCCCTATTAAGGGAAAATGTGTAATTTTTTTGATGCATTTATTGAAATAATTATGGCTGTGATTGTTTTCTAACCATGAAACTTGGTAGGTATATCTAATGCACTTTGAATGAGTGAGAGGTTTTTGTTCTGTTGGAGTTGTTAAAGTTGTCTTTCTGATGTGACATATCAACTATTTATCTACACTTAAGACCATACCCACTGGTGACAAGTGGGCGGAGTCTCTAGAAACAGGAAGTAGTCCTCTAATCGGAGCATCATGGCTAGTCAGATTGCTATCAAGTAAGTAAACAACTCTTCCTCAAAAACGTCACACTGATGCATTAAAACATTTATTACCTGTTAAACTGTTTATAAGAGTTGTTTTAAATAATAGAAATCAGCCACTATTGTTTTAGCCATCATTCTAGCGATGAGTTTTTTTCCTGCCAGAGGACTAGTTCCTAGGCCCAAACATTTTACTTGGACCCAAAATGACCCGATGGACGTGAAGCCCAAACCAGCCCGGTATGACATCATCACACTGGACCCAACCCAACTGAATCCGAGTGTTGTTGTTTTTTAATAGAGGGTGAAAAAAATTCCACACACAACACACTATAACTTCATCTCAAACTCTTAATCAAACCTTTAAGAACATGAACAAATGTGAAACTAATAAAATAATTTTCTAACAATTATAATGATGATGTCACAATTTAAAGTCCACATTGGTTCAGACGGCCGACCAGCTGGAACAGAAGTAACTGAGACTGAAAATAAAGGTGCACTATTTTAGTCACCAGTTAACTGATAATGTAATAATAAAGAGCGCATTTTTATGAGCTTGATGTTGCGCACACTGCCTATCGCTTTTGCATGCTGCTGTCACAGATTCCTGACTCCGCCCACTTTGAGCGATGTCACAGGTGGGTATGGTCCTTAGTCTAGACAAATAACTGTTAGAATGTGATTTCAAAATGACTGAAATATCCCCTTTAATGTAGAGCTGCATATAAAACTCAATGTTCCGATTTGAAACGCATCCATTCAGGAGTTCCTCTTGTCAGATGCAGTTAAAGGGAAATGTCCCAGCCTCCCTCCCCACCTCCGGGTTCCATAAATGATTCCAGAGTTACACATTTTCAGGTATTCCTCTTGACTCCCTTGAAACATGGAAGAATGGCATAAAGTAAGCATGAGACGAGGCATGTTGTGACTTTATGGAAGCCGGTGTGTTGTCTGAAAGCCCAAAGCTGTCGTCAGCATGCACGATGTTCAAAGACATTCAGGCAGATGTTCCCGCTCTCGCCAAGGCCCACCAGGGATTGCACTTAGCCCAGCTACAACTGACAAAAAAAGACCCACAACTTATTTTAGCTCTGCCAACTTCCTCCATTAGGATGCAAGTAAAATATTGATGCTACTTTTTTCTTGTTTATTGCACAAACATAAACAAGCCCAAATAAACAAAATTAGAATGAGATCATTAACAATAACAACAAAAATGATTACATAACTAAACAGCTCATGTGAATTTTGACTAAAATTTCAGTTCATTTCATCAGGTATATACAGTATTTAATCAGTTTTTCCATCAGATATCATTTTAACAATTTGAATCCATTCACTCAAGATTGGTTCTTTTGACTGGTCCCATTCCTTTGTTATTGTTTCTATATAGGCAACTGTCAAGGTTTTATACAAGTATACTTTTTCTTTGAATAAAGTCAGAAAATGAGCCAGATAAAGTACAGAAGCATTTAGAGGTAAACTATAATCCAGAATTTTTTCTAAATCTATAATTAGTCTTTTCTAAAAAGGTTCACTTTCAAAACAAGAAAGCCAAATAATAAGTTTTGTTGTTGTTTTGTTGAAATGTTTCTTTCATCACTTTTTTCCAGGAGAAAAATCCAGTTTGGTCATTGTCTTAATGTTGCTTGATTACAATGAGGCAATTAAAAAAGGCTTTTTGGTTTGGTTACTTAATTAAATTTGTTTTGTACGACTGTTAAAGTGACACTTAATTTTCCATACATGTTTTGCTCATATTGACAAATGTAGGACAATATCATTTTCCAAGGTAACTTCATACTTTGCTGTTTTACATTTTCAGTTGAACCAAACAGATGCTTGCAGATGTTTGAAGGCCTTTTCTGAGGAACATGTGGAGGAAGTGATGAGACTGACAGCAAACTAAACACTAAGCAGCAGCTACTAATTAAAAGAATGCATTTCTTTGAAAATTCGAGTTAGAGCTGGAGCTTTACTGTGTTGTTGTAGTGATGGAAGCAATTCTGTGACAATATGCAACCTGCTGAATTAATCAAGCAAGCCAATTATAATTCAAGTACTTAGCTGGAATTATTAGCTACCTGTCGTTTTCAGTTTATGAACGCCAAACAACAAGTTATTGTTTTCAGCAATTAAACTACCACATAATAGCTCTGTTCATTGTATTGTAATAAGTTGCAAGTCACAACAGAATATATTTTTCCAAAAGAATCAATAATATAGACTTTCTTTGTTTTTCCCATGACTTTTATAGCTGAAGAATGTTTCTTATATTAGGGTATGTTTGTTTTATTTTTGCAAATATCTATCAAATAATAAATGTGCATCTAGTAGTACTAATAACTGAAAAGGGGAAATTAATTGTGACCTGTCTTTCTTCCTTGTGACCTGCCTGGACTGGTCATTGAGCATCTTAACCCCCAGTGGGCCTGTATCTCTGGGCCGGTCTGGACCGGGACCGGCCGCGATCTGAGCTGCGTTTCCTGTTGCTGCTGCCTTTACAAAAAGCCTGCACCCTCTGCTGTTGCAGTCATGTAATGACCCCAAACAATTAAACCCCGATTATACGTTGACACTGCTTTTTACATAATTTTCAACAAAAAACCTTGTTTTTTATTCAGGTCAATACAGTACTAATCTGATCCTATTCTGATGCCGTTTGATGATTTAGCTCTCTGGCTCTGACAGAGGCTGGTATTCGTACTTGTCTGATAAACGTTCTGAAATTGTATACATTCTCCAAGGATTTCATATAATATACTAAACTTTAATTTTTTTAAAGATCAACAGGCTTCCTTTCTTATTTATTACATCTGCCACAACAAATGGTGGCAGAAGTGGGATTCAACCCAAGCTGAGATAAAACCCTATAACCTTCAGTATAGGGCTGTGCAGTTAATCAAACTTGTTTTTTTAATTTCAGCTCCAAGCTATCACAGAAATGTTGTAATGGGCAAATACATGATTAATATTAGAATTTTTTTGTCACAATCCACTTTGCAACCATACTCTTGAGAATCACATGGACTTCCATCCTTATAAAAGGTTAAACTCACATGCATCTTGAGTTGGTGTTTTAAAAGGTCAGTCCAAGTAAAGAGAGCAGAATAAAGGTAAAATACACAGACGATGTATGACACACATCAGAAAATCGACCTCTGTTATTTTCATCTCCATTATATAGTGCAGCTTCCAGCAATATTTTTGCTTCCGTTCCATTTACAGGTCTTTGAGTCTTCTGAAAGGCTAGAAAGGAACAAAACTTTTTTTTACGACAACTCACTGTTTGGACATCTGGGCTTTTCTCTGCTTTTATAGCATTGCTGACTCTCCATATTTTCTTAATGTGACTGGTCAACAAAGAAAATTCATTCAAAATTCTTACAAGAGTTATCAGAAATCAATAAAATTGGGAAAAAATAAAATGCTGTTTGTGATTTTATTATTCTCTTTTTGAATGGGTTACTAGTTCAATTTGTATACTTTAATAAGCAATAATTGGGTCACAAGTTTATTAAACAGCCATTTTGTTCTTCAGTTCAAAAGTTTGGGAACCACTGAAAAAACATTTGATATATTTCCTTATCTAGGCCTATGTATTTCTGTAGCAGTCTCTTAAAATAAAAGTCAAGCAGATGATTTCTTAGGATGAGACCATTCCAAGCAGTAGGAGGATGTATTTATAGAGGTTTAAGGAACAAATGTGACACAAAAAGGACACCAGCCTTCCATCCAAACAACCTGTATACTTTTAAGAGTCTCCTTCAGTTTCCCCCCCAACCAGTGACATGTACTTCACCCCATGGAGACACCTTAAATCTGTGCATCCTCACATTAGGAAATGAGACCTCTTTACAGTCCTTAATTATCCTGCTCCATATTCATGAGAGACAGACCGCCCGGTGTGAGATGTCACCGCTCCCCACCATGCTTTACCCCATCCTCAGCCAGCTCTAATTGGACCGTCACAGTGAGCCTGGGTGAAGAGGAAAATGGAGTCCAGCCTGGCTCGTGCTCAAAGAGGCCTGTGGTTGAAATTTATCACCCCACCACAGTATCAGCGCGGAGTCTTAACCAGGACTGGGTGGCCAATATTCAGCTACCCCGAGGTGATTAAAATTGTCCTCTGTTTAATTTACACCCGCCTGGTGGAGCGTGATATCATTATCAAAATGCATTATAATTCAAGGTTATTATGGGCATTATCTGCTGTGTTTCAGACCAGGCAAGCATAAGTTAGTGGAAACCTATTAGCTTGTGATAGCGCACACACACTGTTTTTCTCTCTTCCAGCCAAAGGAAAAGGCGCAGTATTCCTCTTCTATGCATTATATCACGGCTTTCAGTCCTCTGGGATGTGACCCAAAACATTTCTACATATCATGAGTTCCAGGGTGCTGACAATTCTGCAGTGACAGCAGTGTTGCGGCGGCACACCTGGCAGAAAACTCTGCATACCTGCTGTACTCCAGCACCTCCTCCGTGAGTGTGTTTGGATCTAAAAGGCACCTGTGCCTGATGTGAACACACTCATACATGCAGAGAGAGGGCGGAGAGAGGCGGTCCAGCAGCTGAGCATCAACCCTCCTGTCACTTCCACGAGTGTATCGAGCCGCGGAGGAACGTGCAAGTATCTTTGCATCTGTGTTCGCCGTACAGTACGTCCACAAATTAGCTGCCAGTCGACCCCCAGCTGGCCCGTGGGTGACGCACGTGGGCCGACTGGCAGGTGCGAGCCATTCGAGAGCTTTGCTGGTGCTCCGTGTTGTCTTTTGTCCAAAACAAGCAAAATTGAGGTTTTAATGACAGCAGAGGCGTTTGAGCTTGCTTTTGGAATTGTTTCTCTGTGTGGCACTCGAACGCACAATGATGCCACTTTCGAAAGCGAACTGTCCGCGTTGTTGTTCTCGCACAAGTGGTGGTGAACGTGTGAAGTCTTGAACCAAATGGCAGCTTTTAGTGGAGGACTTGAATTGAACCTCTGACTTTCAGTCACACGGCGTTGACGCTGATTTGGATGCAGCCCTTTCATGAGTCGGAGCAAAATCAATGCCACGCGCTCTTTCATGCACGTGTAAGAGAACAAATGTCTACCTTTAGAAATCCATGCTATCTGTCCCCTAAATACAATTGTGTGGGCAGATGAGCACACTGTAATGGTTTCTCATTCCATTGCCATCCCGTAAGCAATCATCCATCTCTCACCTACCCAGCCTTCACGTTTATCACACACACAAAACACCGAATCTCAGAGCTCCTTCTCCCTCAACGAGGTGAGATCCATATTCCACATATTGCCTGTAAATCGCTCGGCCACAACTGTTTTGACAAAGCTCTGGACGTGGCAGGGGGCCGATTGGCTGTGTGCCTGACTCTTACTGTACCCAGAATACAAACAAGTCGACAAACTGTAAAATGCTGTATATGGGTGTCACTGTTCAAGGTTGAAATGCTCTCTGTTACTATTTCTCAGCAATTTAGCGTGTTGCACCAGTTTATACGGGCAAACCAGTGTGCATTCATTGGAACCAATTTGCCAGCGTGCATTAAGACGGGGATTAAAACGTTGTGAAATGGAAAAAGGCATCGCGCGGCGTCGTGAAATAGAGCAATCAAACTCCCATTCTGCTGTAAAGTACCGCTAATTCCACCAACCCTCTCCTCCCCTCACTTTCACATCACATCTTACAGCCTGAGCATTTATAAAGTGCGACTTAGGGGAGACTTCGTGTAGTTTCTGCGTACCGGGATGTTTTTCTAAAAGTGCATAACCATTATGTCAAGCCATCCGAGTCGTCTGAGCTCCTCCGAGTGTTACACTTTGATCCTCCGGCGTCAAAGTTTATCACTTCCCCTTTGATGGAGGGGCTCGGTTGTGTGTTTGTGCAAATGTCAGTGTGTGTTGCTCTTTGAATTTATACATGCTCAGCCCTTTGATCCCGGATCACCTCGAGGACAGTGGTTCAGTCACCGTTTTGTGGCGAGCAGCACAGATAGTGTACATACCGAAGCTTGCAACGTCTGAAAGAGGTTAATACTCGAGTGGGCAGATCAGTCAGGTGAGAGGTGAAACTTTCTTTACTTTTTTGGGGAGTTTTATTGCAGGAGATTTACATATTTTAAAAAACAGTCCCAAAATTTTTTTGAAATATGACACAAATAGTGAAGTCGCAAAGTTTGCTGCCGCTGTTTTTCTGATAGCAGTTTGCATAAACTCCAGATGAATTTTTAAGAGTGATCAGATGCATTTTAAAAGTTTCTCTGGTGCCATAAAAAAAACTAATTCCAAAAAACCCATTTCAGCTGCATTTGTAAAGGAGGATTCAGGGCGCCCAAGAAAATCCAGCCAACTCAGAACCAGGTGCATGCTGGGTGTGAGTTCATCTGCACACATCTGTGTGATCAGAGAATCACCAGTACTGAGCTTCTCAGAATGGTTCACAGGCAGTGAGTAAATCTCCACCTTCAGAAAGAGGAAGGCTTTTGAAGCATGACTTGGTTTCAAGAAGGGCAGCAAAGAAGCCGTTTCCTTCCAAGAAAACCGTTAGGGACAGACTGATGTTCTGCTAAAAGTCCAGATATTACTTTTGAGGAGTTATTTTCTCTAATTAATCTGTTAATTATCTTGAGACCATTCATGTGTGGGTTTGCTTTTCAGTCATTAATAAAGAATGGTACCTAAACTTCATCCCAGAGGAACACCTCTAACCATCCAACAACAATACTGGTGCATAGCAACCTCACTTCTGTCACTGTGCCCCAGGGCAGCTGTGGCTACAGTGTAGCTCATCACCACCAGTGTGTGAATGACTGGTGTGTTGTAAAGGGCTTTGGGGAGTGTAGAACTCTAGAAAGCACAATTTAAATACAGCACATTTACCATGATGGAGCACTATCCCATATAGGGATACAATCAGAACTAAGTGGGTGGAGTAACAAACTTTTAAATATAGATACTCCCTAGACCAGGGGTGTCCAAACTTTGCAAGGCAAGGGTTAAAATTGCCAAATTAAAAATCCTTTTTGTTTTAAATGCAAAAATTGTTTTTAATATGAATTTTGTTTATTTGTACTGAATGCAGCATTTTAATGAACAGATTTGCTTTCATGTAGAAAATGGACCATTAAAACTTTGTAAGTATAAACATGGGTCATGTAGGTTTTCCTTAAAAAACAGCATCAAGTTTCTCGGATTTGATTGGTCGATTGTTTTCTAGTTTCTTGGTCCTGGGAATAAATTAAAATCTATATTTCGTCAGTTTGTGTGTGTTTTGTAGTAAAGGTCGATGAAGGTTTGAGGCTTTGTTTATCAGAAAATTGAATTAAAAGAAAAAACTCGACTAATAAAAGATTAACAACCTTTAACATCTAAAAAGGATTTTTAGTACAACTGTGTTCTTTGTTTTCCTGCCTAATTAATGGGCAATCCTCAAGAGGCAAGTGAACAAACAAACACCCACAAACTCAAAGCCTTGATTGTGAAGAACGAGCTGTCATCAGTCAGAATTTGGACCAGAAGTTGATTGACAGGATGCCAGGGTGAACTATAGAGGTCTTGAAAAAGAAAAACCAACATGCAAGTATTGATTTTTTTCTATAACTTAATGTAAATATCAGTAAAAGCCTTTGACAACTCAAGAAGTGCTTCTAAATCTGCTTCAGTAAAACTGGAAACATCTGACTAAAATAACAGAGGCAGCAAACTTTGTGCAAACCAACACCTCTATCATTCTCTAAACTTTTGGCTGCAGCTATAGAGATGATTACCTTGATATAACTGTGTTCAATACAAACCTGCAGCCAGATAAACCTCTTCTTTTTGTAAAGTGTAAATAAACATTACAGAAGGTGTGATCAGTAAACTTTAAAAAGTGCCAGTGGGGAAATTTTGTTACCTCCAAAACTGATTCTCTTTGATTCCAGTCTCTACCCCAAACAAAGCTAACTGGCTGCCGGCATTAGCTACATATTGAATGGATACATATGAGAATTGAATCGATTTTCTCACTCTTTCTCTCTGCAAGAAAGTGGAAAAAGTCTATTTCCCAAAGCATTGAATTAAAATAAGATAAAAATGTATCGATTGCCAGGAGAAGCACATAAAAGGCTTTTTAAAATACACCAATCACACATTAAAAAACACCATACATGAAGGCAGTGTTCAATTCTTAGAGCTCGAGCTGGGCTGACGTAATGATTTGTTAATTCCTAAAGTGATAACCGAGTGTTCGGCTGGATCTTTGATGCTATTATCTTTATTACTTGTAGAGAGCATATTGAAGTAAAAACTGTTTCATGAGAAACTCTGAGCTTTTTATCTCTGGGATCATTTTTTCGCGGGCCTTCCTTCAGAGACATCACATCACACGAAATGCCACATGATAAGATCATCTCGCCTCTTATCTGGGAGTTGGGTAAATGCATGACAGGGTGTAGGTGCAGGGTGCATCATGAGATCTCTCTGCCAGCAAAATAACTCCACTTCTACTGGTTTGAAACCTCACACACTATAAAAAAACATGTTTTCATTAAAGACTATTACAGCTTTAAACAATGCAATTTGTTCTTTTCTAAGTGTCTTTCTGAACCAAAGAGGCGGTTAGATCAGTGCAGCTCCACAGAGAACAGTTTTTAGGGAGGTTTTTTTTTTTTCTGAGACTACACTTAAAGCTCTTTTTGATAACTTTGATTCAGAAAAGTGGAGATAGCCTCCCTCTTGATATTCCTTTCTTTTGCAAAAGGCAGGCCAAATCCATTCACGTCTGTCAATTCCTTTAAATAAATTCCTACAGGCAAAGCTGTGTGTTTGTGCAGAAGTCGGTGTGTTCCCAGCGTGCTGCCTGAGCGCTAACTGCTGCAGACGGCCTGCAGAAACCCATTATCAAAGATAATGTCAGAAAAACTTTAGGTCGCAGCCTATTCTAGGTCATATGTCTGTGTGGTAATTGTTTGCTGTCTGCTGCTGTTTCTGTAGGCTACAGGTGTTCTGTACCATAGAAAATAGTTTGTGTGTACGTTTTCAGTCCTCGCTGCCTGTGGGGAGAGCCTTCCCTGGTATCTTAAGCCTTTCGTCAAACATTCATCGCAGACAAAGTTGCAGTTTTTTTTACCAGCGTTGCTTATCTTTGTTTGTCCACGTTGGCCAGTCGTCTCAACCTTGTGTGAGCTTTCAAATTGCATCCAAACAGTGTGACGGGGAGTCCGGTGTGTGTTGGTGCCCAGTGTGCTGCCTGGCTTTCATAAAACTTAAAGTCTGAGATGCCTTCTGGCCTTTTTTTTTTTTTTTGGGGGGGGGGGATTTCTGAAAAGACTGAGGCAACAAAGGGGAGTTGTTACTGTTACTGAGCGGGGTAACAGTGCCATAGCGGTTGGCTAATCACAGGGTAAGCCAGCTTTGAGGCTCGAGGATGGGATGCAGTGATGATGTGCAGTCGATGCAACCAGTAAACTGGAATTTAAATGCGGAAATGTCTCTTTTTTTTAATGTTTTTTTTTCACAAAGACCACTAGAGAAAGGGTCTGCAACCTGAGGCTCTGGAGCCACATGTGGCTCTTTGGCCCCTCGGATGTGGCTCCTTTGGTAACTTTGACTAAAACATGAATTTAAGTTGCCTCGACTCACCTTCCAGGCTACAAAGTTTGGTCATTTTCATTAAAACAAGGGAGTCCCAGTTTGTTACCTTTTCCATACTGCTAACTAGACTGGTACTGAAATGGTCTAAATGGATCCAGTTTCCACAGACGTCTGATGAGTCAGAAGCAAAAAGGATGTTTCTGCTTTCAGGTCCATGGTTAGAGAAGTCAGACACCTCTGGCACCGTTAATCATGTAGAGTGTTTTATCATGTCTCTGGTTTCCGTTTAAAGACTGCAGGTGCCACATTAAACTCACTGAGTTTCCTCTGTGAAGGTTTTGTAGTGATGCAATGTGTAACATCAGGGCATGATGGATGTTTCTGTGCAGAGCTGTTTTACAATAACAGCTCAGCCCCCTTGCCGATCTTCATTTGTGCGAAACAACAGGAGAAACAGGCAATCTGTTTTGTTGTAAAAATTATTTTTTTTCCCAAAGGAAAAAAAAAGCGTTTTGAATTGAGTTGCATTGCTTCTTGCATTGCAGCTGGGGGAGCATGCTGGGAAGTCTCACATCAGGACATGGTTCACATTGCGTACGACAACAAAATAGATTTGTGCAGTTTAATCGTTCATTCTTTAAGAAATTCCCTCAAACACCTGCAGAATACCTGTGGCATGTCTTCATAGTTACATGATGAACTTTCTGTTTGTTGGTGTGTCTTTTTTTGGGTAACTGGGTTTGGTTGAGCTCAGCTCACTCTGAGCTGCTGGAACGTTCGATGGAGGTTTTCAGGCTTCATTTATAAGTAAAGCGTGGCCTGCTACATTTTTTATCTCTGAAAACAAATGGCCACGTTTCATTTGCTGCATGCCAGTTTTGATTTTATTATTCATACATTATTAAACGTGGAAGGCTTCGGTGCAGAGCAACGAATGGATCGCTGCTCTTTGGCCATGGACAGGGCATCTGTTTACTGTGTGCATGTGTGTGCACTGGATGAGGATACAAACTTTCACAAAGTTGCATATTTTTATTAAAAGGAACAAATTTCATATTGGTCGTATGGTCTTATCATTTGAAAAATGCATATTGGGTTTAAAGTAAGAGATTTTGATATTTACAGACTGAAAATGTGTTACAGTTATAATTATAGTATCTAGCAAACAGTTACTGATCAGTTTAGGTTGGTGGGTGAAACCAATGCATCACTACCCTGAGAAAGTCTGTCCCTTAAATGGTTTAGAACCCTACTATGTGTAGCTGTCTATCTGTGTGCAGTGGGGTTTATAGGCTTTTTGTACTTTTAAAGGCTACCTACTCTGGTGTAAACAATGCAATAAGAGCTGTGAAAGTGGGCTTAAACAACTCTGCAGGGATGAGAAAGCCTCTACTTTCTTAACAGCCTAAACTTCGTTAATCAAGAGTGTGGTAAATCTGTAACAACTGTAGATGTCAAAGACTATTGGAGATAATCTGATTTATTTTCTGGAATTGTTTCTGAATTTTCTCTTTCTTACAGGAGTGTTGTAAAAAAAAAGAAGATGATTTGTGTCGTGTGATCTGGAGTTCATCAAGGTTCCGTTTTAGGCCCCTTTTGGTTTTTGCATTTTATGTTGCCACTTTAAATAGGAGGAGTCCGCGGTTTTAAACTTTAAAGACTCCTACCCACAAAATAATAAAAGCAGAGACTTACAACTTCAACACCTCCAGACCCTTCTAGGTTTTTGTTGGTCATTGTATGGTGGGTTTTTTGGATAACAGATATAATTTGTCAAAATTTGTGTCTTTTATGTTTAAATGAATCATGTTAATATCTGTATTCTGGTGCTTTATATTTATAATTCCCTTGCTAGCGCCACATTCTTGTGATTATTACCAGTTGTGTGGGTGAATCTGCAGATTTGTCTCCATGTTCTCTAATCATTCTTTTTCAAGCCTCATGTAAATCAGTTGGTTTTAATATGGATATTTTTACAATTTTTATTCCAACTGAAGGCCATACAGGGGTGAAAAGGAGTTTCTTTGTAGGTAATGAACCTTTGAGGCTCTGTGTGCTGCTGTGTTCCTCATTCAGTCGTGCATTCCCTCCAGTAAATATTTTAGTATTTCCTTTGTTTGAAATGCAGTAGCTTAACGCCTCTGACTCGGACGTACAAAAGATTAGCAGCACTGTAGGAGATGAAGTGCTGAGTCTATGTATGTGCAGTTTGCTGAGGAATTTCACTTGAAAGACGGCTTCAAATGCTGTTTACTCCTCTACCGTCGACATCAACTTCCTCTTTTTTTAATCTCGTTTATATGTTTCACTTGGGAGTTGATCATGTGTCTCCCGTGCCAGACTGCAGCGCTCCGAATACCAGGCGGCGCTCTTTGTCCTCTGCCAATCCGCCTTTAAAGCCTGTCACAACACAGCAGCAGAGGTTCAGAGCTGTTTGTTTGGAGGTGCATGGATGTCGAAACATCACACTCCTGCAGTTATTTCAGTCTTACAGGAGAAAACTAGAGGAAGAAACCTGGAGAACACTTGATCAGTGACAGAAGGCCCTGTGGATTTACCTTCCTATTTAACAATCAAACGTCAAGTTTTTAGAAGTCTTATTGAGAATGAAAAGTATTACAAGTCTCTTTCTTTCCGACTTTAGGTGTTGTTTTTGTATTTTATATACATTATGAATTTTACTTTTTACATTTTTTGTTGTGCAGAAAACAGTGACAGTCAGGATAAGACTGTATGAAACATTTGTATCAGGATTTCTGTGAGGAAATTCATCAAGATTAACCATATTATAATGGTAGAGTTAAAATGAACGTGTAAAAAAGGGGATTCACAGAAGAGTGTGAAGCGGGTGGGATGATGATCAGCACCTCCAAGTCCTAGACCATGGTGCTCGACCGGAAAAAAGTGGCTTACCAATTCTGGGTCGGGAGGGAGGTCCTGCCTCAAGTGGAGGAGTTTAAGTATCTCGGGGTCTTGTTCACGAGTGAGGGAAGGAGGGAGATTGGAAGGCGGATTGGGGCATCGTCTGCAGTGACGGACGCTGAACTGATCGGTCGTGGTGAAGAGGGAGCTGAGCCAGAAAGCAAGGGTCTCGATTTACCGGTCGATCTACCCCCCAATTCTCACCTAAGGTCATGAGCTTTGGGTAATGACAGAAAGAGCGAGATTGCAGATACAAGCGGCCGAAATGAGTTTTCTCTATAGGGTGGCCGGGCTCAGCCTTAGAGATAGGGTGAGGAGCTCAGACATTCAGGAGAGACTCAGAGTAGAGCCACTGCTCTTCCATATAGAGAGATGCCAGTTGAGGTGGTTCTAGCATCTTATTAGGATGCCTTCTGGACTCCTCCCTGGGGAGGTGTTTCAAGCATGTCCTGCCGGCAGGAGGCGCCCGGGTCGACCCAGGACACATTGGAAAACGTAGAGATTGAAGTACAGATTGAAATTTGGCCTGGGAACGTCTTGGGGTCCTGCTGGAGGAACTGATGGAGGTCTCTGGGGAGAGGACGATCTGGGACGCCCTAGTTGGATTGTTGCCCCTGCGACCCGGACCTGGATACGCAGTTAAAGGCGAGGCGAAAAAGCAGTAGAACCAACAGCATCACTGGGTTTTCCAGCTGAATTGATCTTCCATTTTGAGGGTTTTCTTGTTCAAGTTATGTTATGTTCGGGGTCTTTTATGTCTGATATTACAGTATTTTAGTGTTTGCATTATTACTGATGGATATCGGGTATCAACTGGTCCACAAAGCCCAAATATTGGGATCGGTATCGGGACTGAAAAAGCTGGATCGGTGCATCTTTAGTTCAAATAGACACCCTCCTATATCTCCAGAAAACAGCAGGTTGTCATTGTGTCAAAATCAGGTCATTTAACTGTCTGGTTTAGTAAACCTAAAGGGGAACTGGTGATTTAACTCCTCCTGCAGATAATTAACTGATAGAACGCCACTTTAAAATTACCCAAACATCCATTTAAACCCTGTAGCTGTTTTAATCCTTTTTTAGACTTTAGGTTTCAGTAATGAATCAGTAGTTGATGTTAATAGAGTTTCTATCCTCCTTTTCCTCTGTGTCCCCGCTCTTCTGTAGCAATAAGATGTTTTTGCGCTTCATTTGCCTCCATGCAGGGCAAGCCGAGCAGCCTTCATCTGTCAGAGACTCACACCGCCGAGGAATCCTAATGTAAAACACTAATTAGCCCCGATCCTGACGAGAGTTCATTACTGAGTCAGCGTGGGACTCCGCGCTCCCAAGATTCTTTTTGGTTGACGGGTTTGGAGCAGAAAGACAGAGTTTTACTGTCAGGCGTTCGGGTGTGGCAGCTCAACAGAAGAAGCCAGTTTTGGCTGCTGTATAATGTGTCCACATGTGCGTGTGGTGTAAAGGGGGCTTGTTTGCTTATGCCTGAGTGAATGTATGCAAATGAAGAAACAGAGACCTGGTTGCTGTCCAAACGAGAAGGAGATTTTTCATCTGCAGAGGAAATATCTGTAGAAAAGCAGAGCAGAGTGTTGGATTGTTTCAAGAAGGCTGGATCCCATAAAGAGAAGGAGAATCGTTGGTTTTTGGCTACTTTAACTTCAGGGGAGGAATGACTTCATTTCTATTATAATCTGAATCCCTTTTTTCCTTTTGTACTCAAAACAGTAAGTGATATTTACTGGCTTGATCCTTGAATGGCCTCAGTTTGGAGAAACATTGAATTGAACCGAATTGATGAGCTAAGAATTTTGCACAAACCCCTCTGGAGTGATATGTTTTGGTCATTTTGAAGTGGTGTTCTGTCAGTTACTTATCTACAATAAAGACCACATCCACTGATGACATCACTTAAAGCAGTGGGCATCTCTAGAAACAGGAAGTAGACAAATATTTGCTAAACTGTTGCTTATCTGCAACGGTGTCTGTCCTGATCTGATGAGTATCACTCGAGTCAGAGGACGACTTCCTGTTTCTAAGGACTCTTTATTACTTTGAGTGATGTCACTAGTGGGTGTGGTTCTTACTGTAGATTAATACCTGAATAGAACACCACTTTAAAATGACCAAAGTCTCCCTTTAAGCCAGTAACCTGTGAGGCTTTTGGGTTTTTATGGAGACATCAATCTGTTAGAAAACATGAATCTTTAGATAAATTCCACTGAACGGTGGTTTGTATGCAATTCTCACTCTAACCATTCCCAAAGCTGTCCCACATTTCTAGACTTTCGGACCCTTAGAAATTTAAATGTGGAGTCCAGACACCTACAACAACTCAATTAAACAATTTGATCCTTTATTCATCCCTTAGGGAAATCTTTCTCTGCTTTTGACCCATCCTCATTTTTTGAGGTATTTTCATTTTGATGATGTCCAGAAGGGAGGCAGTTGGGGATTCAGAATCTTGTCCAAAAGTACTGTGACACCTTGCTTTGGCTGGGGTTTGAACCCTGATCTCACATGGTTGATGGTCTCTCATCCCCTGAGGAATGGTCTCCCCAGTTTGTCTTGAATTTTTATAAACATGTTCAAAATTCCTGCAACACAAAAATGAGATGTCGTAAGTCACACGAGGAAATTAAAAAACGTTATGAATTTTTCCAGACATTTTGGAAATACCCTCCCAAATGCTGGTTTGAGTTTTATTTTTTTGTTTTATTTTCAAACACAAATAGTAGCAGGGATTCTTCAGCCTCTGAGCACTTTCAGGAATTTCTTCTGGAATATTTATGTAACGTAAACTAGAGCAAACCTTTGAAGATGTCGTTGTTTTTAAACCCTTTAACCGGGAGGTCAAACATCTAGTAGATGATATTACAGTCCCTATATTATAACCAGTCTCTGTTTCTCCAAACTAAGGTTGTTCAAAGCGCTATCTACAACAGGTTAGACATGAATCGTTTACAGCCTTTTCATGGATTCCCACTCTCAAAAAATGTGAGCTATCTCTTTAAAATGTTTTACATAAACAATCTCAGACTATAACAAACTTCACAAAATGTTTTGGTTGGTTTTGACAGAAAAAAAGCCCAAAAGGTCGATTTATTCAGGTTATTGGATCAGTTACGTAAAACACATTCAGTAGATTTCTTCCTCTCTGTGAGCTTTTAAAGGCCTCAGCAGCCGTTAAGTGTTGATTGAACTGTGATAGGAAGAAAAATGTTTACAAATTCACAGAGTGCCACTTTTAATTGAGGTGTAAGCAACGGAGTTCTTTTTTGTCTTTTTAAACATCTTTAATCAAACGATTGATGTGAGCAGATTATTTGTATCAAATCTCGGAGGTGACGTGTCTCTTTGTTGGGCTGACAGCTCTCAGTGGTTCAACATGGGAATATTAACGGTCTGCCTTCTCTGAGAGTTTGACATGCAAAGAGAGCAAAGAAAAACCAAAACACGAAGCCTTTTTCTTCCTCAGACTGTGCTCAGATTAACCTCAGAATAGCTGCATGCAAATTGAATTTTCACTGGGATAAATTTAGCCCAGACTGAGCTCTGGTGTTGATATTTAACTGCTCTGCACCCCCCACCCCCATCCCCTGACACTGTACTCAATTTTACACACAGAAAATTACAACAACACCCCCAAGAAAAGAAAAATAAACAACATCAAGCTTTGATCATTAAAGATACACCAAAAATATATTAAAGTTGTTCTGTAAAGGTTATGAAATCTGTTGTTCATTTGGAGCAACGCTGAATGAGCTGAGAGCAAAATTATTTCCTCATGTAAAAAATTTCAAGAGCATTCAGTCAAAAATGATTAGGTAGAACCTTCTTCTCGTTTATTTTTAGAACAAACAACTATGTCTCTGTCATCGAAACTTTTTTTTTTTTTTACTTTGAAGTCAGTGCAGTAGAGCTGAAAACTATGAAACTACAGGTAAATTCTGTAGATAGAATAAGTAAAAATAAATAAATATAAGTTGAGTAAATGACACAAGATACAAAGTTGATCAAATTACCTGCAGATGACACTTGGTTCTAATAAAAGACACTTTCAAACTGTTGTGTTTCAAAATCACTAGAAGGTTGGGCAAGGCTGTAAATTCAACTAGAGGAGTCGTTGCACGTCCAAGGTCAAGATTAAGAAGTAGAGCAGAAACGTCACATAGCAAAGATTCCAGAGAGCTGATGGACACGGGGTGGTGCTCTCTTGATATCAGGAATTCATAAGGAGAAACTGGGCAGACTTTAGGGAGATAGCTGGGAGGACCACATGGTAAATATGTCTCAAACGTTTACAAATATCCATTTTTTGTCTTGTAATAATATTATATTCTGTAATTAACTATGTTAAACTTAGAAGAACATATCTTCATTCTTATGCTCTCACATCAAAGAATCACAACAGATGGTGCCATGACCCGGAGTTGTACTAACTATACGATCACAGCCAGTACCCTACTGGACTGAGACTGTATTTTTAGTCTCCAAAATGTCTTGAAATGTGTCCAAAGGTTGTCATTTTCCTTGAGTGAATCGCAGGGCCCCCGCTCTCGTGTCGCTAGAATTTTAAACATGTTCTTAAAATTTTCAATGCAAAAGTTATTTCAGAAAAGTCACAAAGTTTATAAAATAGTGTCAATAGTGTCAAAGTAAACTCCACATTGTTGTCTGAAGCCCAACGCATTTCCGTTTTTGTGGAAAAAAATACTGTGGCATCTGTATTCATCTGATTCAGTGATTTAAATGTTTTCAACACGTCCTCTAGTTCTCCAGGAGCTTGTTGATTCTAAACATTTGTGTTGGAGCGATTACTAAAACAGGCATAGGAGTCCTCGAGGACCAGAACTGAACACTACTGGGATTAAACATCAACCACATTACCTGCATCATTGTAACAATAGTAAAGTAGCTTGATAATTCCTAATGTTTGAATTTCAGTTGCATTTCTTTGACACACATCAGTGAACAGTAGAACTCTCCTCTTGTATTGATTTGTTCATAAACAAGCAGAGAATTGTGCCACCAGATATCTCAGATTAAATAAAAAAACTTTAAAAAGCAACGTCTTTGTGAGGGAAGGGATTCGCTTTACTTCTACATCACCATCAGTATTATTGTGCGTTCCTCTTTATTTGGGGGGATTTTGTAAGTTTTGATCCAAAAGGTCAGCGGTGAACACCGAGCAGCTCCAGTCAAATCAAATTAAAGTTTGAAAGCAAACACGATTAAATTGCAATTTGACTTTTCAGTACTTCTCCAAAGGCCCAGAGACATTATCCCCCACCCCCCAATTCATAGAACAAGAAGAAAAGACTGACAGAGCAGGGACTGGAAGCCTTTCTTCTCTGTCATTTCTGTTGAGCGCACAGAGATTTTACTCTTTTGAAATTCACAAAATCTGTTACAGTGTGCATTATGCATGGTTTTTTTTTTTCTAGTTCAGCGGTGTGACTTCAATAGGTTTTCGGAGTCATCAAAACACGGAAGGGAGAAGGGGTCACGTAATGTTTGTGGGTGGAAAGTAAGTCCTCGTTACCCCGAGCTTATTTTTAAAATGGGATTCTAGGAAAACCGTAGACGCTTGGGAGCACTACAGTCCCACATCCCTTTCAGTTTCCCCCCTTTTTTCCCTCCTCATTCCCTTGGCCTGTCCTCTCCTCCCTCACTCCCTCTCTCCCTGTGACTAAAAGCAGCTCACTCCTCTGCAGTGGCTGCCTGGCTCCCTGATTTGCTCGCTGCTCGGGGATGATTTGCATAGACTGGCCCACCCACCCCCCCCCCCCCCCTGTCCCATCATCTTCGCTTAGTTTCACCTGAGCCCTCACCCATCCTCCGCCTTCTCTCGCATCCTCCCGCTCTCCTCTCCACCCCTTCATCTCACTCTCCCCTCCTCCTCCTGCCAGCTTCTCATTTTCCTCATCCTCCTCTTTTTTTCTTTGCCCCTTCTCTGTCTTTATCTGTCTGCAAATCTTTCTCGTGTGGAGTAATACAAAGAGCTATCAGTCTTGTTCTCTCCGGGTTCACGAGCCAGACCGCTTCACTTTTCCGGGGTCAGGATCAAAAGGGGAAAAAGAAGGAAAAGCTGGAGAAAAAAAGAGTAGAGGGGGAAAAAGTCTGATATAAACTGGATTCACACTCAAAGAGGAAAATAGAGATCTTCGGCTCAGGTTGAGAATCTGTAGCTCAGCCGTGAGGATGCTGCCGCTGAGACGATAGAGAAACAGAGAACTGACAGTTTGTCCGTGGCGGAGCGTGTGGAGTTCCGCATCTTCCCATCGTTCCCTCCCTCCGTCTCTCCCCCCTCCTCGGGCTCGTGGCTGAGGCTGTGTGTTATCTGTGGCTTGACAGAGCGGAGCTGTGCAAAGCAGAGCGGAGCTGCAGCGCAGCCTGTTCCCTCTCCCATCATTCTCTTCATGCCCGCAGGTGAGGAAGGGCGCACAGGGACACGCGTTCCAGGTGTCGCCCGCAGACGCGTCCATGCACGATCCCGCATGCACGCACACGCACGCACATGAGCAGGTTACGTGGTCATCAAAGGAAAAGCCACAGGGCGCTCCTGCCGAGAAACGAAAGTAAAGACATATTGGATTCTGGTTCAAAGAGCCAGCGAGCAAACGAAGACCAGCGGGATACCTGCTGCCTTCCAACGAGTGGAGTTCTCTAGACGAGCCTGAGCTGCGTGTTGCTCGGAGGGATCCTACTCTTAACAAGGATCTGGGCTGTTTTCCTCTCTGCTATGGAGTTTGCTGGCTTACACTTTTTCTGAGATCCTTCTACATCTGCTGTAATCTCTTTTGAATATCCTGAAGAGGGGAGGAGGAGGAGGGCCATGCTCACTAAAGGAAAGCCCCAGGAGGGCCAGCTGTTCTGGATGGTTTCTCTAGCAGTGGGATGGATGCTGCTTGGTTCTGCTTGGGGTTCCTTGTCCTCATCTTCAGACCTCCATCTTCTATCCCCTACCTCTGGTGCCCCCTTGCCCCCTGCTCTGCCCCGGCCTGATCACCCCCAAGGCCTTCAGGGGCCAAGGCACCACCAGCCCCCCATGCCAATATACCGCTCCCCGACGGGACTACGAGCCGGCCACAGTGAGTCCATTCACCACCCTTCACACCTCTCTTTCTCATCCTCCTGTCCATTTATCATCATGACTGATTGGAGCGAGTAGGAGCCATGTGTAGCCACCTCTCTATCATCTTTTTCTCTTCATAACTGACGAGCTCACTTCCTCCCTCCCACTGTCCACTCCGTCTTTTCTTTCTTCCTCGCTCTCCCGCTCACTCTTCCTTCCACCACAGCGCAGATGGCTAACGATAGCTGACAGCCGCTCTGCATCACGGAGCCGTACATCGTCTATGAAATTATAGGTTTAATTGTCGGTGAGAAGCACTGACAAGCACAACACCCACGGTGACTTTATTAGCCGGGGAGCAAGCAGTGACTCTGACTGATCAGGGTTCCACATGGGTTCACGCTCCTGTAATTGATGATTGATGGACAGTCGAGAGCTGGAGGATGGTTCTCTTCATCTTTAATAAGTGTGGTTTTGATCCCATGTTTTGTCATGGGGCTTGGCCTGATCCATGTCAGGCTTCTGTTAGACAAGATGCACAACAGCAACTGGCTTTTTGACTCATCTGACAGCAACAAGAGCTTCTTTTCTTTATAATTTACACACAGGGAGATAACATTAGCAATGGTGGTCAAATGTATTAGTCGATTAAAGAGGCGTGTTTGTGCCATCAGATGAATATTTTATAACGTTTACAGGTGTGTCAGTTATTTTTTATTGGTACTACTTTACAAAATGACTGTCTAGTTCAGTAACAATTTATAAACAAGTTATAAACCATTATTAAATGTTAATATTAAGGACATTTAAAAAAAATGTCACTGTATTGACATTGGTACCACTTTACAAAATGACTGTCTAGTTCAGTAACAATTTATAAACAAGTTATAAACCATTATTAAATGTTAATATTAAGGACATTTAAAAAAAATGTCACTGTATTGACATTGGTACCACTTTACAAAATGACAGTTTAGTTAATTAACAGTTTATAAACAAGTTATAAAGCATAATTAAGTGTTAAAAAATCAACACTTTTTAAAGTTTTCCCTGCATTTATATTAGTACCACTTTAAAATAATACTACTTTGTTGATAACAATGTATAAATAGTTTATTAACAGTTGTTAAACATGTTATTAATCAATAATACATGTTATTTAATCTTCCACTTCACTGACATCAGTACCACTTTACAAAAGGACAATCTAGTTTATTAAGAGTTTATAATCATGTTATAAAGCATTGATAAGTGTTGATGGATCCAAGAAAAGTTTTTAAAGGTCTTGCACTGTATTTTCTTCGGTAGTATTTCCTTGTTGTGAATACTTAATAAATAGTTTATTAACAGTCTATAACCATGGTTTAAAGCTATATTGAGTGTTAGTAATACAGACACATTTTTAGGTCTTTCCACTGCATTTTTTATTGTTACCACTTTAAAATAAGACTAGATTATTAATATTCGATACGTAGTTTATTAACAGTGATTAACATTTTATTAAGCATTAACACACATTAATTAAACAAATCCTTTCAATCATCCACTTTATTGATATTTATGTCACTTTACAAAAGGTCAACCTAGTTTATTAACAATTCATGAGCACGTGATAAAGTATTGATAAGTGTTAATGAACCAAATAAAAAGTATTTTACTACATTTATTTTCACTTTAAAGTTAAAATACCTTGTTTGATGATTCTTTAGAAATAGTTTAGTAACAGTTAATAAACATGTTATAAAGCATTATGTAATGTTATAAAACAGACACAAGCATGCACTTATATTGGTACCACTTTAAAATAAAACTAGCTTGTTGATTATACTTTATAAACAGTTTATTAACTGTTTATAAACAGTTATAAACCAATAAGTTTAAAACAGACACTTTTAAGGTATTTTACTGCATTTAATTGCTACAACTTGATGAATACTTTATAAAAAGTTCATGAATTGCTTTTAAACATGTCATAAAGCATTAATAAGTCATAATTAATCAGATTAAATACATTTTTTATATTGAAACTGACTCACTATTGTAATTTATGAAATTATAGATGGTTCTTTAAAATGACTTCTCATAAATAAAGTGAAACATTTTATTATGATGTAATATAATGGGTATTATTTCTGAAGGGATTTAAGTTACATTATAGAAATGTAGAAAAAATACAATAATTAGATTTTGATATGTTATCCACCAAGCCAAAGTCATGTTTTATGAGGGGTCACAATCAGAAGAAGTGACTGGTAAATCATTCTATAGAGCTGGATTATTCCTGGATTTCTTCCTTTGCTTCCCATCATGTCCTCTGGTTCCCACCACAAACGTGAGTCAGGTCTCCAAAAACAATTTTTTTAAGATATATTGATGAAGATGAGCTTGAAAGACAGATAGAAACTCATGGGAGGCAGTGGTTGAAAGCCATGGGGGAAAAACATTATTTATTTGATCAAATGTCTTAGATTTTCTTCATTAATTTTCCCCATAAACATAATTACGAGGCAAAAAAGCAGGAAATTACAGCTGATTTTATTCATCTGTTTGTACGATTGTTCACTGCACAAATAACATTTGTTTAATTTATTTAGAGATTAAATATTTTTCCCCAAAAAATACAACATTTCACTGTCTGCCAGTTTCCAGCCCACTCTTTGTGCATGATGCAGTGAGCACCCTGGGCTCTCGTTAGGCCCTTGCATTACCGTATGCTCCGTTTCAGAGTGTCAGAACTGGGTATTTGTTGGTTCCGGTTGACTTTTGTGTAAATTTGCATGCAGAATGTGGTGACTCAGTGCAGAGTGAGATAAGAGAGGGGATAAAATCAGGAGATTAGGAGACGTGTGTGTGTGTGTGTGTGTGTGTGTGTGTTGCCTGTTTGCAATTCAGCAGCAACAGACTGACCCTGCTTTTTGGCGTGATTATAATTACAGATTCAGACGAGACTTTGGGAAACAACACAAAGATGCAAGTGTTAAAACTCACTCGTATAGTCACACATAACAGAGACAGAGGTGTGTTATGTTCTATATATATGTGTGTGTGTGACTGTTTTAGGTCATATTGAGCATAAATACACACAAAAAACTTTTCTTTAAGAAATCACTTCCATGAATCTATCAGCCGGTGTTATATCACTAATTGTTCCCAGGATGAGAGACGTATCTCCCTTCGATCGCCATTATTTCCATAATTCCTTCGATGCTTCGGGGATGTTTGAAGGTTCGTCTTCTGGCTCTGACTGAACACCAGTCTTCCGGTTCACCCTCAGCGTGAGCGGAGGGGGGGGGGCTGAGGGTTGTGTATTTTTAGTTGTATATGAATAAAGCCGAGCTGACACAAACAATGTTTTCGTGTTCCCAGTAGCAGCTTGAAGTCTTATAAGTGACCTGCAACATGAATTATTCAGTTTGGACCAAAATACCTCTTATATTGCTTACAGTGTAAACAGGTGATCGTTCCAGTCGGGGTGTGTGTTCTTAATGGATCTCTGTTTTAGGAAACACATGTGTGTGAACAGTCATATGGGCTGCGGGTACACTAAAAGTGATAGTAAAAGCTTTACGGCGTCCCTATAAATGTAGCAGACATTGTTTGAAAGGGAACGAGCCGACTGAATAACAATTGCGGGAGTGTTTTTGACCTGCTTTGAAGCTTTGCCCTCAGCACTTAGGAGGAATAAAAGCCAGGCGGGGGGAGTGTGTGTTGTTTGGCTATATGTGGGTATGTGTGCCGGTCGTTTGATGTGGGATCACCTTGAAGAGAGTGGCTTTGGCAGCACCATCTTCCACACAGAACGGACCCGCGCAGGACTGTGAGTCTCCAGGAGGTTAAAATGGAGGCAGGCAGGAAAGGCGCGGATACAGTCGTATTATTCCGGAGGTAATCTTTGGCTCTGCCTTTTGAATAAAAGCGGCATCAAATCTGCCTCCTTTTCAGAATTTATAAAAGAGCTGACAGTTTCTGCTGTTTCTCTACTTTGGGAAATTGAGGTAGCGTGAAGGGGAAGTGACAGTTTAGTTTGAGAAATGGTTCGTTTTTGCTGTGATTCAGAACAAAGAATGCAAAATGGGCGAGAAAAGGACTGAATGCCTTTGGCCTTGTTAGGAGTTCTAGTGAATTGTTTTTGCCTTGCATAGAACAAATCAGCACATTTACTTTAAAGAAAGTCTTTCTTTGTGTCCAAGTGGGAAAAATGAATCCTTAAAAAACCTCGATAAATATATGAGATTGCCTCTTTTTTGACTTGAGAAAAACTATTTCAAGTCCAAAAGGAAGAACTGAATGCATCTTTATTTCTTCCATGGGATTTAAAATGGTAAGTAGCACTATGGTGCTGCTAATTATTAGATTAATTGATCATCAGCGGCTCCATAAATTCATGGATTTATCTGTTTATTGGTCTGAGGTTGAAGCACAACACCAAATTTATCACCAATTATCTCACACAAGTAATTATAGTTGCCCTTCATTATCATAACCTAGTAGGGGTTATATGAGGTCATTTCCAAACACTTTTTAGAATCAGTTATTTTACATTAACAAATGTTATGGAGAAAAAGTTGTTTTTATTTAACCTGAGGTCAGTCTGTGAGCCGCTTAGAGAGTTTGCCAGAAAACAAAAAATAAAAAAACACCTACATCTCAGCCTCTAATGGCTTCAGTTTGCATCTTAAATGTAGAAGTTCATGACAGTACAATAAAAAAGAGTGAACAAGCATGACTTGTTTGGATAAATTGGCCTGGAGAAATCCTTTTCTCTCTAAAAAAGAACAGCTCAGGTTTGTAAAGTAGCATCACATAAACTGCTCAACCTCTGCTACAAATAAAGGATACTACAGTATTTCTAATATTTCTTTAAACTACACATTTCCTTTTATTTGAGAAAAAAGTTCTTAGTCCAAATGATGATGCAAAAAAACCCTGTTGAATTACTTTTGTATGTAATTTTAATTAATGACAGGTCTCAGTTTAAAGGCATTTTTATGGTCAATAACTTAGAATTTTCTCTGTTTATTGCATCAGAAGCATTTTGACAACAGGACAAATTGTTTATGTTAAAAAACAAACAGGTAAAAATGGCACCATTTAAGATACTGGGGACTTGCAAAGTGGCATTGGGTCACCATAACAACACCATAATGTTGGAGGTGCAAACACACTGGGTGCAGTCAACAAATCTGAGAAGTATTAAACCACAACAAGTCAACGGACTACATCTCTGACCTAGCTGATGCTTTGGAAGATTGTTGATGAAATTCAGCACTTTAAGGCTGGAAGGAAAGCTTTTTAAAATGAATTATCTTTTGATATTTCTTCAGTTTAATCACATGAGGTGTTTTAGCATAAAATAGTTTGTTTTACCAGCCATTAAATCAGGACATGCAGATGATATGTATAAGTTTTATAGCTAATTTACACAACTAGATGACATAAATAAAATTTTAAATTAAATTGATAGTTAAATATAGATTCATTACATTTAAATTATGTATAGCCTAATGTCTTATGTATAACTTATTAGGTATCACTGTCTTTATTATAATTCACCAGTTTATCACAAATCCTTGTAAAAGATTTGGTTTGGTTATGGTTTTTTGCACCTCCGACACTATGATATAGTTTATTATGATGCATTATGGGTAGGTTTTGGGGTTAGTGTGTGTTGATTAATTGTTGAGATTTCTAGTTTATGCCTCAAAGCTATTGCGGAGTAGTTTGGTAAAGTACTGTAGCGTGCAACAACGTTTGTTAAAAATGTCAATGTTTTTCACCAAAATCACCTTTAGCATGATGATGACAGGTGTAAAATGAAGCACCAATTAAAAAAAGGGCAATCTATGATGGAGGTGGTACATGACCTTGTTTGTTCATTTATTTGTTCAAACCCTAAAATTTTAGCTCCAATTTTATATTTTCTTAATTTTAATGCGAGCAACATTCCCACATAGACAGCTCTGAGCTATTAGCTAGCTCAACACTGGTCTAAAACAGTTCATTTGTGTGTTTGAATCAATTTAATGTAACTCTTAATTATTTAACCACTATCTAGTCAAAGTTACCTTTTTTGTAAGACTTGAAACCGTCTTTAAACTTATCAGAAGCACTTTTTGTGTAATGTTTGTTAGCATCTCTTGCTATCACGCTTACCACAATTAGTGATCATTTAATAATTGTAAACTGTTAGCATTTTATAAGTTAGTAGTTGTGTGCATGTTACTGTATAATTACTGTTAGAATGCAAATGAAACATGTTTTTGTTTTAAAAACAGCTAACAGCTATCTTCGTTAGCCTAGCTTATACCCGGAGCAATGGCTGAATTCTTTGATCCTCTTGGGAACAAGGGCACATCAAGAACTGCTATTTCTAAAGTATTTCTTCAGTTGAGCGGGTTGTGGAAGAAGCATTGCATCATCCTGGAAAGTTTTTTGTTGTTACAGCTAAAGGTATGAAAAATGTATTTGACCCCTCAGTGCCGTGTAAAATGCATAAGTCCGGGTGTGTTGGCTGTATAATGACTCGTTCCTCGTGTAGCACAAAAAGAACTGATTCCAGCGATGAACCGGGAGCACTGGGAGCTTCCTGTCTTCTCGGAGGACGTGCATATGTGCAGGCATTATACGGCACACTTGTAGAATTAAAATGATATTGCCCTCTGGCTGCTCGTGGTGGCTGCAGAGCAGAATGTTAAGGAAGAGTGGAGAATGAGGGAGCATGAAGGGCTGTTTTGCAAGAAGCTGGATCCTCTCGTCCCTCTTTATTATCCTACTTCTCCTTTTTCAACTTCTTCTTTTGTCACTGCTTTCTGTGTTTTTAGCCTCTGAACAGCAAATCGATGGGGAGGACCTATTTAAGGTTTAAATATGGAGTTCTTCTACTTTTTTGTTCCCTCTGCTCCTATTTTTTGGCTCCCATGTGTTTGAGCATTTATTTATGTCTTGGCAGAAACTTTTCATTCTTTCAGAAATGGAGGAAAGGAGATGTGGACGGAGGAGAGAGGGAAGGGAAAGGGTAAGAGAAGATGAAACTAAACAAAAGTGTGAAAGTTGGAAATGAGGTGACATTGACTTAGCAGCGGCCGCCCTTCTGCATTTCCTGCTTATCCTGACCTTTCCTCTCTAATGCCAGCTCAGCTTACAGCCTCACTTTTTTTTACCTCCTTCTTCTCTTATTCCACAGATTTCTTTTCTTTCACAACACAGAGACAAACGTCTTTTTCTTCCAGAGCTATTTACTCTGTCGTATCTCTGTTTTCACTAAACCTGCTTGCTCTGCAAACAACACAGGAAGACGGACAGAAACTCATACTAGAATATCAGTCCTCGCTTCCCCCACCACCCTCTTCGCGGTCAGTTCTCGGCTTATTGATTATATTTATGCTCTCTGCCAGCTCGTTTCTTTAATAACATGCCTTAAACAAGACACAGCTGGCAAGATTTCATAAATATACATCCATTAAACTAATCATTTCGTGCTGCATTTGCTTGTCATTGATGTAACTTCAAAAAATGACTAAGAATTGATGCAAAATCTCTGGAAATACTAAAATTTTTACTTCTTTTAAAAAAGTCTGCAAATTTCTGTGAATGTAGATAAATACTATGAACTCGTCTAGTTTTGATGTTGATGTTGTCATGTTGAGTCTGTCTTTATGGAGACAGTAACAACGCCTCGTGCAGGGTAAACACAGACAATTTTATTTCAGAGCTTATAAATTATATCAAGTGTGACCTGCAGTGACCCCACCCACCCCCAACTTCCTTCTGAGCTCAATATGGCCTAAGTCTGGACTCGTTCTGATCCACCGTCTCTGGACTCGTTCTGATCCACCGTCTCTGGACTCGTTCTGATCCACCGTCTCTGGACTCGTCTGATCCACCGTCTCTGGACTCGTCTGATCCACCGTCTCTGGACTCGCTCTGATCCACCGTCTCTGGACTCGTCTGATCCACCGTCTCTGGACTCGTCTGATCCACCGTCTCTGGACTCGCTCTGATCCACCGTCTCTCGACTCGCTCTGATCCACCGTCTCTGGACTCGTTCTGATCCACCGTCTCTGGACTCGTCTGATCCACCGTCTCTGGACTCGTCTGATCCACCGTCTCTGGACTCGCTCTGATCCACCGTCTCTGGACTCGTCTGATCCACCGTCTCTGGACTCGTCTGATCCACCGTCTCTGGACTCGTTCTGATCCACCGTCTCTGGACTCGCTCTGATCCACCGTCTCTGGACTCGTCTGATCCACCGTCTCTGGACTCGTCTGATCCACCGTCTCTGGACTCGTCTGATCCACCGTCTCTGGACTCGCTCTGATCCACTGTCTCTGGACTCGTTCACCTGCTGTCCTTCTCTTCATTGTGAAACCTTATTAGGTGCTCTTTGTGCTGCAGACTGCGACCTTGAGGGAACCAGACGAATGATTCACTGCACCTCCAGGATGAAAAGGACCACCTTTTATCACAGTCACACCTCACCTATTGGTGTGTCGTTTGGCAGTAATTAGCCCCTCAGTGATTGATCTGTAATTCTCTGGGAGTTGATTGGTTCATTTGGGAACAGGAATGGGTTTTCCTTTCAATGGAGAACAATTGGTTGTGCAATCGACTTTATCCATAGATTTAATAGTGATAATATTTATAGTGATCCCACATCAAACAATTACAATGTATCATCACGTATAAATGTTTTGGGATAATTGTTGACCATAAATTACATTGAAATCCAACTTATATCTTGATTTTGTAATAAAAAACAGACCATATACAAATGATTCTGTATTATTTTACATATAAATAATTTACTATTTTTTAGGTCTTTGGAAATAATAACAAATTTTCTTCAACAAAAAGCAAAAAGAACTGCCAGGAATCAGACTGTGGTAATCCAAGTTTGCAGACCTAATTTACATTCATGTTGCTCAAATCAGGATCAAGGTTAATACCAGTAAGCTTTCAGACTGTGTCAAAAATGTTCCAGGTCAAAGCCAGTGATTCTCAGAGAACACCTTATTTTCTTTTTAAAGAAATGCAAAGATCAGAAGTAAATTGGAAAGAAAAGCTGTGACAGTTACAGGAGTTCATTTGTGGCATTATAATAATTAATTGGAAAATATGTAAATCTGCATATTTCAAAATAATATTTAGAAAAAAATAGTTTTTTATAAAGAGTGGTGTATGAATAATTTATTAAGGTGCTTTTTGTTGCTTGCATTGAGTCAGAACGATTTCTCGATCATTTTAAAATGCAATATCACAAAGCTCAGCCGAGGTCAGGTGTTGAGATAAAAGAGCGATTGTTGGAATATGTTCCCTTAGTAATTCATCCACAGGAATTTTTACCCTCAGTTTCAGATTTGACAGGCTGAGCCAATCAACACCCTACATCAACATTTTGATGATTATTTGTCATCCTGTGGGGAACAAGTCACAGAGATATCAATGTGCAGCCTGCTGAGAGGCGTGTCTAGGGACCGTCTACAAAGTGCAACACCCTGCTACTAAATTTATTCTGACTGATCCTGTGGATATCAGTTGAATTCTTTTGATTGTGCAGAAATGCTGGTTATTTTGGTGTGTGTGTGTGTGTAGAGGAATGGCATCACTCCATTAAATAGGTCCAGGTTACGGGGGCAGTGTTCCAACTATTCCCAGACTGTCCTCTCCCCATCCTCCACCATCTCCTCCAGTGGGACCCCAAGGCGCTCCCAGACCAGCCTGGAGATGAACTTCCTCCAGTTTGTTCTTCCTGTCGGTGGGACATTCCCAAAAATACCTCCCTAGGGCAAATCAATGTGCACGGTTTACCAAGGGAACAAATTCTAATGACCTCAAATTTATTTTGACACCTAAACTCTGATGACCTCATATGATATCAGTGTGTGCAATATCATGAAACGAGTCCGATAAATCACAGACTCAAACTGCATAAATTAATAATACACATAAATATATACTTACGGATTGTATATATGTATCAATGGTGTAGATTTGCACTTGACATTGGTGGGGACCAGGAATAAAATGAGGCACTCAGACCTGCCTGTCCTGGTTTGGACCGGCCCAAAGTTGCCATAGGCCCACTGGGAGAGTGCCTTATGGCCAGTCCAGCTCGGTCCACATTCAGACTCAGTGCAGGTGCCATCGGTGTGAGCGGCTTGGCGTGGACCTCTGTCCAGGGGGAGGGGGCATGCCTGGGAGCACGAACCATGAGGGGCTCGCGCCAGTCGATCCTGACTCCTCCTTCCTCTGGACACAGGTCAGCACATCACCTCGGTCCGCTGGGCTACGTGTATTATTGGTGGGGATGCAGCGCTATTTCTGCTCCCTTGGATTAAGTTAGTCCAGTGATTGCTGGGTATTGGTGGGGACATGTCACCCCAGCCATGCCAAATCTACACCCATGATATAGTATACTGTATAAAGATTGAGTACAGTTCAAGTCGTTTTAAGTATCTATACAGAATTTAAAATGCTGAAATGGTTTGTGAAATCAGTGAATTTATGTGTCTGATAATGAGTTTAACACTCAAATTGTTCATTGTGGTTTTGGGGTGGTTGGTCTCATGATTGAAAGGCAACAAATGATAAGAGTCCCTTGATTGAATGTCGGCTGTTTAATGTAATAACTTGATTTCCATGAATATTTACCAATTTTCTCTCCTTTAACTCAATATTTTTGCTTTAAATCAATCGTCATGCATGAATCCTCAGACAGCAGCGTCATGTCAGAGCACTACAAAGCAGGAACAAACATGCTTCTGCAGACACATACACAACAACAGATAATCCATCCCTTGATAAATGTGTTTACTGCCAAGCAAATATGATATTTGTAATCCTTTCCATCTCGGCCAGCGAGGGGCTGGATAAATATGTCTGGCCCTGCCACGTTTCCAGAGCTGTATTTCTCTTTCATTGTGCTTTATCACAGCAGAAAGGAAAAGGGACGAGACAGCAGAAGGGGAGAGGGAAGCACGGTGATGTAAAGTGTGAATAACTAAGAGAGATGGAGAACTATTTGGAGAGGAGGAAGCAGCAGAGCGGTGGTGGATAAAGAGAGAGGGAGCGAGAAAGAAAGAGAGGTCCAGCAGAGAGGCAGACAGAGAAAGAGAGATTGGGATGGCTTCTCTAACCCACTCCAGTCCAGCCTAAAGTAGCTAATGGGCTTGCCCAGACGCACTGAGTGGATATTGCGTTGGGACTTCCTGCAGTCCCTGAGCAAACAGACAGCCAGGGTTGGCTGAGATGCTCGCTGGCCAGCCGGAAACATGATATCATCTCACCAGCATCTCCGAATTGGACAGCCAGCCAGAGCTGGAAAAAGGCAGGAAGGCAGCAGCAGGAGCCCAGTTTTGACAGATTCTGTGACAAGAGCACCTGCAAGGGTGAGCTGATTGGGTGAGCCGACGGCTCGTTGAACGTGTTCTAACATGTATGTTTTGTGCCCTGACATGGAGTGGAACTTGTAGGAGAATGGGCAAGCTGGTGAAATGTGACAACTAGGAGCACACACTCCGGCGCCCACGCGTCGCTCGTTGACATACAAACCGCGGGACAGGCTGCCTCCCTTTTCTGACACTCTTCCTTCCTGTTTTTAGAAGAAGTGTCACACAGCTCGTAGTGCTGCAGAGGACACGAGACTCGTGGCAGTGGACACGGCGTAGACACTCAGTGGACTGTCAAAACGTAAAGCTTTCCAATACAGGGACACAACTGAAATCGCTCAGAGTACGTCGACTATTTCATAACTCATTCCTGTCGTAACGGAGAGGAAAGATGAAGCACATGAAATTCACTAGCATTCACAGTGGATGGGCTGTTAAACATGTGAAGTCTGAAATATCAAATCAGTTAAATATCTAGTTTTTGAATTGGAACTATTTATTGGCTAATATATACAAAACAACATTATACACACACTGAAATATTGTGATATTTAGTGTCACGAAACTGTATTGATGTCCAAAAGCACTAAATCAATTTTTTAATTAACAAATTTACATGCTAACTTTAATAGTGGTGGTTCATTTTGGGGTTGCATTTAAGACTGACCACTAGTGGGCAGCAGGTATTACCTCCTCTGCTCCAACACAACAAGTATCATGTATCAAGTGGTTTCTTTATTCAGCTCACACATAAAGAGCCAGTGTTTTGGTTTCAAGGGTGCACATAACTAGACCGACAGTCCGCACGAGAACCAGATATCCTGCATGCGAACCAGAACCTACTGCCTGAATGCGCCTTTGCAGTACCGATGGCGCAGCCCGTGATCTGACGAGCTTCAAATCCTGTTCACATGTCCTCTGAAGCTAGTAGACACACACGGCAAGACCTCCGAGACACACACACTCGCAGCATCTCCAACACGAATGCGGCACCGCACCGGTAACACAGCTTCTTATGACACATGCGTGCAGCAATGGCAACACAATCACTGTACGTCCGACACGCACACAACTCACACATGCCCATCACCGTGCAGCAACAGCTTATCCACCACAACCCCTGATCAGAGATGTGAGTAGAAACCAGCACCAGCTTCTCACTTGAGTACCTCTATGGAAAAATTGTGTGCAACCCTGATTATAGGGGAAAAGTAAATATAGTTGCCCCTTTCCACCTATAGGTCCTACACTAGGGGGCAGCAGACATGTATAAGACTGGATATGGCAGCTTTTTGATGAAAGTACTAATCCTGACACTCCACCTGGTCACTTTAAGGCCACAATTAGCAAAGAGGAGTGAACACAGACCGTTACCTGTATCTCCGTGCAGGTGGCAGGTGTTTCAGGCATTTTGACATGTCTTTGTTTAAAAGTTATATCTATTTAATATTCTGAATATGACCAGCATGAGCTAAAGAATGAAACTAAGAAGACCACATCATCTGCAAACAGCAGAGACGGCAAAATGTCTACTGAATGTATGTCTACTGAAGATGATGCTTCTTTACTTGAGTCTGACTAGTTCTGTGTGTGAAGTCAGTTTGGAAGATTAGGATCTCGAGTGAAGGAGAGATAGCATGAAGGTCTCACTGGAGTCTTGCATAACCAACTTTAAAGCGTCCGATGATTCATCCCATTTTACAGGGCACTTAGTGGATATGGATAATTCATATGGATCCAAAGAGCCCCCCTGGGCACTTTTGATGTAAACAATGTATGTCCCATATTTGTCAGAACGAAGAGTGCAAGGAGCACTTCAGCCTGGCTAGCAGTATGAAACAGCAGATTCCCCTCCTGAGGAAGATTGATTTGATGCTCATTACCGCATGCATGCCTGTGCTGGTGTGTGTGTGTGTGTTGGTGAGAATGAGTGTTTCCTTGATTTGATTTATCAAGTGCTCAAAAGCAGGCCAGAGGCTTAATCACAGCAATGATACCATGCCAAGCTATTATCCACAGCTTCATTTAAAGATGCTGACTCTGACTTTAGAGACTGCACCTCCAAACACAAAAGTTAGCAGTGAAAAACTCTGCGTTTTTTTCCTTTGTGTGACCGGATATTGCAACGCGCCTGTTTGTGTCTGTATCTCCATCCTCACTTGTGGCAAGAAGAATAAATTATAGACGTGTCTGAGAGCTTTCTCAAATGTACGAGAGAAAGTATTTTGTCAAGTACACACACACACAGCTGCTGCTCGCGCTAATAAATCCCCCCTCCCGCTCTTGTTCTCCATCACTCACATTCAATTATTCAACTCTATATTCAGCGCTGTGATCTCGGAGATACGGTTTAGACGTGCATGCAAAAGTCTCCCCTCCTCCTTTGTTGATTTCTAACTTTAAATGGTTTCCTCCTGCAGCCACCACCGTTAATCCCCGCTCCACTCCTACCTCCACCCATCGTGGACAAACGTCTGTCTGGACCTTCTATAGAAGAAACTTTTAGCACCCAAGGAAGTTAACAGAGAAGAGGGTAAATTTATCATAAGGTGTTTCAGCTAATTGCATCAGTGCACGAACCTCGTGATGCCACACTCGCCAGCACAATGCCTGAGAAATATTTTCATTCACACCCCTCACAACCGCTCCTACATCGCTTGTTTTTGATCACCGAGCTGCTGTCAGAGCGGCATCTCAAACCTGGCTGCTTGAAGGCTTTTAATGTGAAACGCCTCTGCAGGAAACGTGGAGTTTAATTAGCCGTAGCATAACAATGATCAAACAAAAGTCTGAAATTGGAAGTGACAGGGAAAAAAAATCACAACTTAATGAAAACATTACTCTTTTAGAGAATAAGGTAATCACGGAGCGGTGAGGAGAATGAGACTTTTAGAGGTTTTGTACTTTGGTTTAGACAGCAGAGATGGGAATTTTAATCAGCGCAGAGGAAACTGCTTTGACAGAATAACTTTCCTGGGTCCTTCAGACTGGGAGAAGTTATCTTGAGCAACTAAGAAAAAGTTATTTATGCTTTAAAAGAAAGAAATAACATTTATGGCTTAAACCAAGTTGTAGTTGAAATACAATGCAGCATACTTTATTGTCCTTTTGGGGAAAGTGTTGCACATAAGGGTTGCAAATAGGGCAATGCCCTGGAAACCCTATAATGATTTATCGCCAAAGGCAAAACAAGTGTGCATGTGTTTGTTTGTAGTGTCAACAAAATATGTTGAAAACCCCAAAGTGTTTTAGTGAACCTCTGAGAAAATAATCATTGGACGAGCAGCTACAGCTGGATAATGTTTGGAGTTATACACAGCTAACTAAACTTGGAAATCATAAAAATGTAGTCAGATTTAAAGATATTGAGCTAAAAGTTGGCGTTGTATTAGCTGAGAGTTACCCCAACACACATGAGAATATCTTATCCTTTAACTGTGAGTCAACCTGTCGGACTATTAACAAATTATCGCTTGAACCATTGGATGAATTAAAAAAAAAACTCTTAATAAAATAATCATTGTATGTGCATTTACAGTTGATTAACTTTTGGTATCACTCAGATTCAAGATGGCTGCCCCAGATTATCTAACACACAAAAGTGGCTTTAACTCAGTCGGTTTGACAGATATTGAGCTGTAATTTGGCGTCTTATTAAAATGTCAACCCCCTCATGTTTTCCCATCATTAACTAATCAAGCAAGATATTTTCTTTAAACTTTGGCAATAAATGTTGACATGAGCCATGTTTGTCTTTTAGCAATATCTCATTAACCACTAAATGGTTTTTAATCACAATCATTAACAACACATCCAAGTGCTAACATGCTATGCAGTATTTTATGAGATTGCTTACTGGTATTTTAAATATTTGACCAGTTAGAACTCCATATTTCTCAACATAAGATGCAGAAGAGTAAATTATATCATGGAACTTAATCTAATCAATGCTAATCAATCACAAAGGCCTGCTTTATATGTTTTACTTTGACTTCCTGCGTCCTGGCGTCCAGCAGAGACTCAGCTGCCTTGTGTTTCTGTGAGTAAAGCAGAGGAAGCTCTGTTTGCTTCATGTTCTTATGCATGCTGCTAGAATAGGCGATACGCGGTGCAGATTACCAATCTTTGGGTGCAGCGGAGAGAAAAAAGGCTTATTCGCCACAGTTTCACCCCCCCCTCCCCCCCCCCCCCCCCTCTAGATCCAAAGACTTAAGCCGCGTGTCTGTTGAATGGAATTTAACACAGATGCCCACGCATGATTTGTCACCACCGTTAATTCCTCAAACCAACATCTCAAGTCACTCATTTTCATAAATAGCCCCTGTTCCGTATTTATACGTATCCTCTCTTTATCCGTGGGGCTCTCTCCTTTTTTATCTCCTGTCCAATTCTCTTGTTTTATCTCTGCTTTTTTTCATTCCAGTCTCCCCTCCATCCCAGCTCCCTCTCTCGCTCCCTTTTTTAACATCATGCCAAGTCGCGGGCTCGGGATACGTTGATCCGCATTTGTGACAGCGTCTGAGTGAATTAACGCGATGCTGCCACTGTGTTCAGACATGTAGGACACGCAGCAGAGAAAAAAGATAGAAAAAGAAGGGGGGTAAAGAAATCTCAGCCCCCGTTCTGTCTATCTGGCCAGAGCAGAGCTTATCACACTCTGCTGTAGCAAAAGAAATGGAAATTTATCCCACTGCAGTGGCATAGAGTACCTATCACTGCTAATCCAGACAACAGTATCACCGTTTTTAAATGCTTTTGTATCTGAGTGTCTCCGTGGATAACTTCAAGGTTCAAATTGCTTAAAGTAAAGGGAATTACTGCTCCAGTTGACCTTATTCTCATTGTATGTGGTACCATAAAGACAACCCACACAAAGTACATCTGCAGCAGAATATTTTCCCTTTTTTGACACGTGCGCTCAATGCAATCCATTCACGATCAGCAGGGCCGGCCCTGAGCTGAATGGTGCCCTAGGCGAAAATGATTTTGGCGCCCCCTACAGCCCAGAACAGAAACAACGTAACTTTTGCAAATTCTAAGTAGTAAGCAATGTACTAAAGTTGGATAAACTTGAACTGATGACATCATTCATATAATAAGTGGGGGGGCACAACAGCATGATAGCCCTTTAGTCTTAGCTAACTTGCTAAATGATGGTCCAGGAAAAAATGTTCACAATTTCATGTATATTAATTAAATACTTCTACTTTGGGCCCATTTTTCCTCCTTTTTCTTTATTCGTTTCCTGAAGGCTGCCCCAGAGGGCTTGCTTTGTCTTTTCATTCTGCCAGCGACTTTTAACAAGGTGCTATTACTGACAACGTCACAGACTCATCATGCATTATCTACAGTGTTGGGCAAGTTACTTCAAAACTGTAATGCATTATTTATTACTTGTTACTGTCATTTTTAAGTAATCCCTTACATTACAATATTACTGTTTTTAAATGTAAGGTATTACACTACTTTTGCATTACTTTTAGTTACTCTAACCAAAAATACTGTAAATATGGATTTGACCATAAATGTAGCTCATTACACATCCAGTGGAAGGTGATGTGATGGATACATGGAGATATACAACTATCTGGATCAGGGGTGCCCAAAGGCCCGCGGGTCAAAGTTGGCCCACCGATTATTTAATTTGGCCCTCCTGGCCCTCTGTGGGGTTCCCTGGATGCTGGGTGAACATGGACCAGTAATCCAGAAACTCACTGTTTCCCTCAGCCATTTCAGCATTGTGTGAACGGGCCCAATGACTCTATATTGGGCTGCATACAGCCCTCACTCATGGTGCCAACAAAGTTTTAGAAATGTCACAATTTAAATTGAAATACAAGTAACTACAAGGGACAGTTAGAGTAGATTTATGCAAGCATGTACTTTTGCACACTTTATGAAACCACAAATAGTTATATTTTGTCACTGTATGTAATCTCCCATGAGCCTTTGCAGTGTTGCCAGATGTACGATAATTATTGTATTTGTAGGATAATTTTGCACTCTGTACGATCAATAATTCCATAAACACGATAATTTGAGCTCTTTGTTCTGTGGAATTTGTGTAAGAGATGCTTGTTTTAATCATTGTGTTAGATTATTTAAAGCTAAAACTACTTTAAAGATTATAATTATGCACAGTGTTTGATATACTGATATTAAAACCTGGGTTAAGGCTGTAACTTAGTAGTGTACGATCATTTTTCTTAAAATACGATAATTTTAAGATCCTGGTACGATACATTTCCAATCTGGCAACACTGTTGCTGCCGGACCAGACCAGATCAAACTTGCTCCAAGCTCGCGGGTAACCCTCTGGCTACTAGCCTAAGCAGCTATTATCAACATGGAGCGTCGTCGTCAGGGGCACACAGACAAAAGGCATTTTAAAAAACACTGGGAGGAAGACTATTTTTTACAGATATCAATGGTAAAGCGGTCTGCCTTATTTGTAACCAGTCCGTTTCTGTACTCAAGGAGTAAAATATTCATCGTCACTATGAGACAAAGCACGCAGGATTTTCACAATGCAGAGGTGATGCCCGAAAGAAAAAGACCAGGAAGCTGCTAGCACTACATATGATTACAAATAACAAAGTCAGTAGTTTGTTCTAAATACCTATATGTGACTTAAATGTCATATTTTGATTAATGTTCTTTAAACAGAAAGGATGGTTAAATAATTGCAAAATGAATAAAAATAAGTGTTCTATACTTCATCATTAGTATTTGTATTTTATAAATACTACATACGGCCCGCGGCTCTCTGATAGATTTTCATTTTGGCCCTTTGAGGGAAAAAGTTTGGGCACCCCTGATCTGGATATTAACCCATCCATCCATCTATCTATCCATCCATCATTTATCATTCATCCATCATTATCCATCCATCTATCATATCTCTCCATATATCCCTACCTATCCATATATTATTCCATCATATCTATATACAGTATATTTAAATCTATAAACATATCTCTCTGCACAAGCTCCTTATTCATTAGTTTGACTGACTCCTACCTCCACCTGTCTGCTCCTCCCTCCTGCAGCAGACGCTGCATGACGCGCGTTTCCTCTGCTCAGTGGGCGAGAGAGTGAACTCTCCAACTTCTGACGTGAATAACAGAGTGACTCTTTATTTTGAAACTACCTCTCAGTTTGCTTGCTTCAGTTTACGGAGCGCTGCATGCGCTCATATGTCTTAACGGGCCTTGGATGCCGTGAGCGCGCACGACTCGGGCCGCATTTTCCCTCTGGACCGAGTTCTGAACCGAACCACGCATGAGTTTCGGACCGGACAGAACCGGACTTGTTTCACTGGCTGCAGATTTACTCCTCTCTGCTCTGTCTGACCACATTTTTCACTGAGTGACGTTTCTCCTCTGAAGAACCCACCGCCTCAATCCGGGTTAAACATGCACTGTAATGCGCACTGACGTTACAATATTACAGCTTTTTTTCTGTAATGCCTTACATTACTGTGTTACTGAAAAAAGCAATGATTGCAGTAATTAATAACCTTTGGAAGTCGTTACTCAAAACACTGATTATCAATAAACACCGGACGGAGGGATGCCTCTCCCCCCCCTTACCTGATCACAGCGGCAGCAGCAGGTAGCCATGAGGCGCCACCGTTCACTGTTCATGTAGCAAAAGTTGTGCTTTTTTATTTATTTATTTAGTTTATTTATTTATTACGGTACTTACTTTGCTCTTTACATGAGATGAATGGTGTGTTCAGCAGTTTGTCAAAATAAATAAATAAATAAAAAATTTTAAAGAGACAATTTGGCGCCCCCTCCAGCAGAGGACGCCCTAGGCAATTGCCTAATTAGCCTATGCCTAGAACCGGCCCTGACGATCAGGGTTTGAAAACAGCAGTTGCAGATACGAACACATTATTCATCCCCGTATTCTCCGGCGTATTTCTCTATCTGATCTATTTAGTCACCAATCCTGTTCCTGGGTAGTGTTTCGTAGTGGAAAAACCATATCTTATCTAACGTTTACCTGTGGAACAGGCGGAATTGATGAGCAAACAGAGGTGATTATTGGAGTTGGCATTGACCACAGAATGCAGAATCAATCGTGAAGTGCTGTATTGATCCGTACGGTAGTTGTTGATGAAGTGAAAACGGCTCATTGTGCCAGAGATGAGTTCAGGTACAGTGATTCGGTCAGAAGGTGGGTATTGCTGAGGGTTAAAGGGAGGTTTCAGCTACTTTGAAGTTTGTTTCTGTGGAAAAGTTTTAAATATTTAGATCTTACTTGGTGTATCTCCATCTCCAAAATTTCATAGTTTTATTAACTATGATGATCAAGTTGGTATTAAGTGTTTATTAGCATGTCAGGACGGTCATCCACTGAGTAAAAGGTCAGCAGTTTTGATCCTCAGTTCTGTGTTGAACTAGTTATTAGCTCAGAGTTCTCACAGGTGCTGGAAATCTTGGGGAAAAAATGTTTTCAAGATTTTGAAAGTACATGGATTATAACTCAAGTGCTTAAAACTAACTGAAATTGGTCAAGTAGAGTAACATTTCTGAGACAAACAGATGATGTCCTGATGATTTTCTGCCAAACGTGCAAAAACTTTAAATGTCTTCACATTATTACCGTACATTGTCCCCTATGTTTGCAGACTTTTTAGTGTGCAATGTGTGTGTAAAGCATAAGCTTCCTGAAGAATGCTTTAAAAGTGCAACCCTTGTTAGCTCATCAGTCCTGTTGAATGTAAATGTATTTTGTTCCCAAACTGAGACCACTGAGGAAGTAAATTGAGTTTAATATCTTGGACTTCTTGCTAACCTCTTATAGATTATTGTCGCAAATTTGTATCAAACCACTTTTAGTCTAAAAGTGACCAGATGAGTATCAAGATTAGTACTTTCATCATAAACCACATTCTATGCATGTCTACTGCCCTCTGGTGGAGGATTTACAGGTCAAAAGGGACAATTTTATTTCTTTATGTTACATAGTTACATAATAAAATAACAGATGACTGTATAATGTTATATTAACATTAGCCAATAAATAATTAAGTTTTAAAACAATATTTTTATATTATTTTATATTTCAGGAGTTAAAGAATTGATTGCCTATGCAGTTTGAGTCTTACTGGAGGAAAATACTGTCACTGGTTGGTGACATCTCCATGAGGGACTGACCAATGTTTGCAGAGATCATTATTATTATTTACCTCAGGCTTTAGGGTTTTAACACTGCAGGCTGTGGACACTGTGGAGCACAACAACAGCCCGAAAAGTTTTTCCAACTTAAAACCTGTGTATTTTTTTTAACAAAAACAGAAAAAAATGTATTTTTCAAGTCAAGTGAAGTCAAAACTTCAAAAGAAAGTAAAAACAGACAAAAAAAGACCAAACTTTTTGTCCCTGTTCAGGCCTGGTTTCTCAGCTAAATAGAAGCTGGCAGGTTTGGTGCTTACAGCCCACTTTCCTGTCTTATGAAATACTGTCACTCCTTTGTTCTAGACTGCCTCCAACTGTGTGTGTCTGCACGTATGTTTACATTTCCCCGGGAGCGAGTCGCTTTCTGAAAATTCCCCCTAAAGTGGATAAACTTCCAATCTCCTTCACATCTACTTGCAGGTAAACGTCTTGAGGGTGACATTAAGTTCAAAATCAGCCACTGAAGATAAAGCAGAGGCTTATTCTTATCTTACAGAAGCTCGTCAGCGCAAGCAAACACAAACAGGGAAAAACCGGGACATGCAAGGTTCGTGATTAGCGCTGTCAAACTGCAAATATAGACGTTTTTTTTCTACGCTGGACACCTCCTCGTCTAATGGAAACAAGCCTCGCTAATCAGTTACAAGCAGCCGGTGTGCATCCTGCACTTTGATGCCACGCGAGCCGAAGCGCGTGGGTGAATAAATTGATATGTTTATGCCTGTGCTTGTGCGGGGTGGTACTGAACGTGTCTGCGTTCTCACCTCGAGCTGAAGGATGCATCAAAGCCAACACGCATTACCCGAGCCTATTTGGTGTGCGGCGGTGGCAGAAACAACCCTTTTAGAGGTGTGCAAATATAGGTGTAATTATGGAAATTGCACACGGTAAAGATACCTCCGCGATGTTAGAGATTCGAATCCACGCAAAGCTCTTAATGAGGTTTCAGCGTATGCTGTAGCACAAAATAAGGCAGCAAATGTCTGTTGTTTAGCCCCGCTGGGCTTTGATGACAACATATAGTGAATAAAACACATAGATTTACTAGGAAAGTTCAGAAAATGCACAGCTCTTTTGAACCACCAGGTTATCCTTGGTCTTTTTTTCATTCTAAGGCTTATTTGCTGAAAAATATTTGGAGGAAATGTGCACAGAGGAAAAAAAAAGTGCAGACCAGATTCATAAAAATAATCTCAAAAGGGGGAGTTTGCCTTCTTACTCATAGCTGAACATTAAAGTATACATGTCAAACCACCCTCTAGCAATCACCCATTTTATTGGCACTCGTGTTCCCTGGGTATTCATATGTCATGAATATGATGCAGGGCTCCGGCCATTAAAGTGTCTCGAGTTTTCTAGTTAGAGCTCTATGAACAGGAAGCAAAGAGCCTATCGCTTTGCCCTTTTATCTGCGTACGGCTCTCAAATGGAGTGGAGACATTCAATTTAAAATCTTAGGTCTGGTAGAAGCCACTGACTTCCATTAACTCTACCCTTCTGAAGTAGTTGGCGAGGTGCAGCATCAAAGAACTTTAATTATCCCGCGCTGCAACGGCAGAGACAACGTAAGAAATCAGAGGCAAAGAAAAGAAGCTGCACAGCCAGAGAGATGGAGGAAGCTGGACAGGTAAAGAGGTGAAAAGACACAAGAACAAGCACGGATTATCTGCCATATTATTAGGTGATCTGCCTTTTAGCTGCTGAAGGACCCTCGAGTTTTTAAATTGCTTCCCTGCTTTCATTATCTGCAATTTGATTGGATTGTGGATCCCTGCTGAGGTGCGCCATCCGGAAATAATGGACAGGTCTAGTTGGCGCTGTTATTAAATTTTGATTTGGTCCTAATTGTATATAGAATGTCATCTACTACACCGCACCATATTCGGTTATTAAAAACCTTCAATAACCCGAGTCAAAATGGGTAACCATGTGTATGGATACAAGAACTAATTCTAAGCCTTATTAAAATCATGAAAACTGACTAAAGATATTGCTTTCAATGAAGAGGAATAAAAAAAGCCCAATACTCTTGCTTGCTCTTTAGTGGGTCAGCTAAGAGTGATAGTGGGACATTCAGAATTCAGACACAGAGGTGGAAGGGAAGATGGTCTTTTGGGAGCTTGGCAATAAAGGTCAGGGACAGGGAGACAGCTTTAGCGCAAGGACATAATTGGCAAGGCAGGAAGCCAGTTCAGCGGAAACACATGCACACAAAGGTACTAGAGTAGCTGTATGGGGAATCAGAGTACAGTACTCTGAAAATCAGAGAAAAGTCTTATGGACTGTTTGGCTGGTGAAGTATTTCTATTTGCAGCACCTAAAAGTTCCAATAGCAAGCATTTTAGCCCTTTTTAAAAATGCTGTTCTCGTCTCCCTCCGTGCCATTCTCATTGTGCTTCAGATCCAGATCACCTATTAAGGTTCCCCTCAGCAACATTTCTCTTCTCTCTTTACTTTCTCGCAATTGTCTATAATCCAATCCAGGACAAAAAACAGTGTAAGGGATACAGACAGAGCTGCACAGTGGTACGTTTGGTAGCACTAGAGAAGGTCACAGGTTGAACTCCTTGTTGTGACCTTTCTGAGAGGAGTTTGCATGTTTTTGCCACGAATGCATGAGTTTCCTCCCAAAAACATGCACGTTAGGCTATGTGGTGACTCTAAATTGTTCCTAGGTGTGAGTGAGTGTGTGAATGTTTGTCTCTCCTGTGATGGACTGACAACTTGTCCATTTTGTCCCGTCTCTTGCCCAGTCCCTACTAGAGATAAACACCAGCTCCCTGCATCCTTATACAGGATAAAATGACTTTAGAAGACGTGTTAGAGTGAACGTAGACATTCAGGGAGCCACAACTCCAACAGAACACCAAAGCTCTTCAGTGGTGCCATAACCTACAATCCTAATTTGCAGTGATTGTTCACTCTTGTAGAGAATTAACACATTCTTGATGGGGGTTTTGTGGGGGCACTAGTTGCACCTGTAGATGCTTTGGTGCTGTTTGTGTATGTGCCACCATCATCAGTGCTTCCTTGTCTATACAGGCTCTGAAAATTACCTCTTCAAGCTTCAGGTATTTGCATTTACATCTCCTGTATGCTTGCAAATGTACAGAAAGTCTTCACAGAAAAAGACACTTAATCAGCCCTCATGCCTAAATTCATGATCATGTCTAGCTTAATAATACCCTCCTCAGTGCCACAGACAAAAGAAGAACGTTAGCAGGCAGAGAGCGATTAGGGTTAAGGGCACTGTGTTAGGTGCCTATCATTAAAGAGTATTAAAATCTTGTAATAGAATTAAAAAGCACCCTTGGGCGATGGGAGTAGCTGGGTAGGAGGCAGTACAAAGAAAAAAATCCAGCTCAGGATATACACCAAGAGACAGGCTTTGCTTTGGGGAGGGTGGGAGTTTCACCCAATCAAACAATCCACAGCCATTGATTCAATGTGACTGCTGTAAGTGGTTGTAAGTGAGGAAATAGCCCAACCCTCATTGGCTAGTACTTAGAGATTGCTCACTTAGGCTTGCACAAGTTTATACCCTGTCAGCGGTAGAGTTCAGCACAGGTTTATTTCTGCAGCTGAGGGTGCATTAACAGGGCTCTCTGTTTGTGCAGGGCGATTTAGTCGAGACACCAATCAGAGATAACGTTTTTGACTGCTGACACTACTTGTGTTGACATTATTAACACTTACCAGCTATAATTTTTTTAAATATAAATCAGTCAAACTCACCTACATGAAATCAGCTCTGCTGCTTCAGCAGCAGTGGACTCTACAAGAACATCACCGAATGGTAGCAGACATCCTAGAACACCTCTAGATCTTTATTATCCATTCACTTTCAGTGCTTGATCATCTGAAAAAAGTTAGATTCAAATTAAAAACTTCATTCAATCCTTCCATAATGTGCTTCCCTTCTACTAGCTTCAAAGCAAGACAGATGAAACAGGGAAATAAGCTGAGCGAGGCCGCGCCTCACTACTCCCCTCCCTGACTTGTCACCTTTCTCGTGGGAACTCTCTCTTTGCATGAGCAAAATGTTTTATTGATTTATTGGCAGGACGAGAATGGCCCATTTATCCCCCGTCTCAGAGAGAAATATGAGCGCTGTTGATGTGTTCTGGCTGAATAATCCTGGTATTAGCTGAAGCTGAGGAGTGTCAAGCTTAGATGATTGGGTTGTTTGAGGTCTGGAGTAGAAGTGGCATCCAAATGAGGGAACTTCAGGACGGCACATTTGCCTTAGTGTAGATGCCATCATGTATTGTTTAGATTAACGAGCACAACAAAGAACAGAAAGACTTCATTTATAGGAAATGGGGTTGGTTTCACCTTCATTTGACTTTGTTCCTCAAGTATAAATGAACGGTGCATTTTAAGGAGCCCTAAGTAAGACTTAATATGGAGTGTGTTTAATTAAAACCCAGGTAGTGTTTTAAGGGCAGCAGATTTATCCTAAAAGATCCAATTAAAGTGTCTTGTGAGAGAGGAGCTCTAAAGCCTGTTGGGTTTCCTCTTTGATAAGTGAAAAACCTTGCAGCCAAACCCAATAGTGTTGATAATATATAATAGAAAAGACCCTTATTGCTGCATAGGGCTACAGTCAGCTACTACGAGTTTGGTTAATGCTAACAGATTTTCTATTTTCATCCTGTTCAAATTTCAGCAACTCAGAATTTTTTAAAAATTTGCATTTACAACTCAGATTTTCTATTAAATCTGACTAAAATCACAGTCTGTAGGACGATGCGGGGGAAACACGCTGAGATAAAGGCAGCAAATAGTTTTCTTTGGAGTTTTTTTGTTGTTGTTGTTGTTGTTAGTGTAATCTCCCCCACTCGGTTTTGCAGGCTCAGATACCTAATAAATCTTTTATTAGAATCCGAGAAGCTAGAACAACCAGAGTCCTGATGGGATCAAATTGGGATCTTTAGAATTTGACTAATGCATTTTTTGTACCAGGAATTCTGGCGCAAATTACCCCCCAATGAGTAATCGTTTGCCTTTTTTCCCTCACCCGTTTTTGCATGCAAACACAGCTGGCCAGAAGGAGCAGCGTGTTAAGTCATGGGAGGTGTGCTGCAAAGAACATTTGCATTGGAGATTATTGCGGTGGTTAATGGGATTTGAGGCTTCAAACATTCCCATCGCTCTTGTTTTTTCTTTTCTTCTCCTTCTGCCAGGTTTATTTCCCAACATCCCTCCTTGTTTCTTCCACCTATAGTTATGAGTATGCCTCCTCAATGCTTCTATCATCTTAATAGACGACATTAGTAGAGAAATCAGCATACTGTAATGAAAGGATTGTGGGGGATATTTTAGAAAACCAGAGTATAATCAAACTTCCTCCACACGAGGTTCTTCCTCCTTTACCTTAACTGCACCTCACTTATGTGTAAGGGCGTAAACATTTCTGTGTCTGGATGAAAATGTCATCAGTCTGATGAACTAGCAGGCTGCCTGCGGTGCATTTGACGGAGCAAAATAAAAGTTCAAATTGATCGAGGTAATGGGAAATTCGACAGAGCAAAACATTCTCCCCGACCCAGCTTTGATGTTCTCACGTTGTTTCAACGTTTGATGTCAGGGTTGCTCGTCGAGTCGATGTATACACACTCTGTTGTGGTAGAAAGATACCTTCCAGTCTAATCGTTCATGCTAGCGTGCTTCCTTGACATGTTTTTTTATTTTGAATTTCTTTCATTGTCACTCTCTGGGTTTTAAAAGCGAATTTGTTTTGGAATGACAAAATAACTTGAGGGTTTTACAGTGCAGTGATTTTACAGTAATAGTCGGCGCTATCCATCTTTTCGTAAATCTGCTTTCACTGGAGTGCTTAGCTCCCAATAGATCTCTAATAGAGGAAAAGTAATAACAAGGTGCGGTTGGTGGTAGTCCTCCTGAAGCTGCACTAGTGACCTTTGCTTGAATGGCATGAGCTTCCTACACATTCCACTACCACAATCTGACAGCCATAACCTACAGTAGTGTGATGGAAAATACGATTTTGAGACGTGTCTTTCAGAATTGTCACATAAAATTCATGTCTGATGACAGGTCAACCTGCCTGATACAGCTCTTCAACTCTGACAAAGGCTGGCAACTTCTGTAACTTTGCAAGGTGCAGTGAGACACATAGAAAGGAACAGCACATTATGTCATTGCCTGTTTTCTACTGCAGCGTATGTAGCATGATCTTCAGCACGGCCCAGCTGCCATGGATAGTTTGATTGTTTCTAAACTTTAGCGTGAATGCAGCAACTTTCAAACAAAAGTTAAGAAGAAGTGACCAAACACTAATGTCACACAATCTCATGCTGCAGTATGCTAACACTGGGATCGGATTGTGGTGCACTTGTGGCTATTTTATCCATAGGAGGAGCTGCCATTGCATGTATTTCTAACCTAGCTTGTTATAAATGTGTATTTCTTAGCTTTCTTGGAAGTTTATCGGTTTGATCTCCAGCTTCAACAGACCATGTGTCAAAGTGTCATTGGGCGAGATTCTGAACCCCAAAGTTGAGCCCCGGACTCTATACAAAAAGCAGCTCACTGCTCCTCAGGGACAGGTCAAATGCAGAGAAATCATTTTATCCAAGAGGACCATAAAGTTCAAATTATTTTCATTGTAGGGATTTATAGATGCATGGTGCTTTTTCCATACCAGATGTGCACTGTGTCCCTTGGTGTCATTGTTTTGCTTCTGCCTTTTCATCCCTTCTTGTTTTGCAAGCATGTTGTCATTGCATGTGTTACAATGAACTGTAGCTGGGCCCGACTTCACTCCTTCACAACAAGAGCCTTCAACACCCAGACTACCTTCAAATGACTCAAAACATTTGAAACCTGGTAAAATAACTTAGCGAGGGTTTCTCTTTTATACACACAAATACGATGCAGTAATGTCACATAAGAACAAACACCCACAACAACAAGAAAGCTATGACGCTGCACAAGAAATGCAGTTGTATGTTGTAAATTATCCAAACTTGAACCAAATACAGGAAACAGGAGGTGCATCACATAGATCCATCATATATGTCATTATACTTGAATTTTCACAAACATTCTTCCTTCTTTTGGACCTACGTAAATGATGTCACCGGTTACGCCAACATACGTGGTAAAATAAGAACGTAGTGGGACAGCAGCTGAAGACAGACATGTTCTGCCACTCAGGATTATCTCAATCCCTGGAATCTTTTGCTCTTCGTTTAATTTTTTTTAAATTCATAAACATGCAGGGTCTTCCTGTCTCACTGTCATTTTACCAGACTTCAACTGAGCATCTCTGATTCAGCCGATGGAGCTCACCAGCGATAGGCCTGATGAGAGCCAGGTTGTGTGCAGGGTAACGAATGCTTGACTTAAAAAATATGCAAAGATGTAGCCGTAGAGTGACATTTTAAAGAGCTAGGAGTTTCTTTTTTATGTCATACTTTGCTGGTACAAGTTGTTCCGGGATCCACTGGGAACAAATGATGAACTTGAAAGAGCTGCAGTGGAGTATCCCCATCCATTTCTTCTTTTTTGCATATTCTTCAAGCAAATAATTAGGCTGCAGATCACATTCTGTGTATTATTATTATTCTCCCCCTGCAGCAAGTGGCTTTATCTCAAGGTGAACAGTCCTCTCTGTGTATATAATACAGAACACATTTGTTCATAGCTCCAGACAGGAGACAATTAATGTTGCACTGAAGCTGCTGGTAGTTGCTCCCCGTTACCAACAGCTCTGTGTGCACAAGCACTCAAAAGTTAAACTACAGGAATCTCTCAGGCGTATTTATTGCTCCTCTATGGTGGTGTGTGCGCTACAGGTTTCCGATTGCCACGAACATCTCTCAATCAGTATTCATATCCAACAGCACTGTAAGGCGAAGTCAGGCCCTGAAAGGCGCTGTGTGTCTGCAGCAGCAGTTATTGGCTGGGCCCAGATTGATGTCTCTCCTTTGATGAAACTAGAGCTCATGCCTGGACTATACAATGGACCCTATCGCCTTATCTTTTTATTGTACTTAAAAAGTGTAGGTCACTCTATAGTTTGACATTTTTGGTCCTTTAAAGTGAATAGAGTGTATTTCTACAGGTAGATTACTCTGTAACAGGGTAGTAAAGTGTTTTAATGAGTTTGACTCTCAAGGGCAATAGAATAAATTTCTCAATTTGTCATTAGACTGAGTGGAAGCTGACAGTCCTGCTGAATGTCTCAGGGCAAAGGGAGAAGTGACTGGACAGAGTATAGATGGTGTCTGATTGGTCAAAGCAAACTTGAGGCATCCTGCAAGCTGGGATTTCATCTCATATTTGTTTATGCAATACAAGATGAGAGAGAGTGTGGAAAAAGCTCATGATAGCTGTGCTTATAGTCCTGCATTCCATTACCATACCGCTGCAACAATTCCACTCAAAGTGGCAGATTTTCTTTGCCTTTATGAGTTGTTCAAAGCCTCCTTCGCTCACTTTAAATTTCTTGTCAGTTCAGCTAAGTGCATCTTCAAAGACGGCGACCTGGGAGCGGCTGCTGGTTGGGGTTTAGGTTTGAGTGAAGAACTGAGACAAAAGGTAAGAAAGGAGGAGGATTAAAGATGAGTCAGAAACGCAGTTTTTCTCCAAAATAGGTCATTTGGGTGATTTGTATAGATCTGATGAGTTTTTGAAATGAGAGGGACCTGCCCTGATGGAGTCCGGGAACTCAGTTTGAGCTACGCCTTCTAGTTCAGAGAAACGGAAGAAAAGAGAATCTGCTGCTGGTTTATTTATGTTTAGGAAACAATCTCTGCAGTATAACATATTTTGAATGTATGTCAATTTTAATTGATTAGACTGATTACTTTTTGATAGCTCAAATATTAATGTACTGGTATTGTTTTCCTTTTAGTGCTTCTACTGTTTGGACTCTGGAACTATAATAGTTTAGCTTTATTCTTCTAAATGAGCCCATGAGTAAAAGTTATTTTTTTCTTGATTCTCCAGTTTTTATGCTAACATTAGCGAGGCTAAATCTGTCAAATCTTGTTGTGATTCATCTTCTTATCAATTGATTAATTTTAGATTACTAGACTTTTTTATGGAACAGTGTGGGAGTACTGGGCAAATTTATAATAATTTATTAATTGTTTTGTCTAATGTGGCATACAAACTCAATGAACATTCAGTGATAAATCTGAATTTATGGCCTGGCGTTCCTCAAAGGAATGTGATTCAAGATGGCTGCCACAGCTGATTATCATTAGCAAACAAAAACATTAGCCTTAACTTTGGCAGATTTACATTAGGGATGTGAATCCCCACCACTGAGGCTGATTTGATTCGTATCTCGATACGCTACCAGTGATACGATACACTGACGATTCAGTACATCTTCAACTAACTGATTCAAAATGGCCACCACCGCTAACTGACCTTAGCAAACACAAAAGTGGCTACATGTCATTCATTTGACAGATATTGAGCTACGATTTGAAGCATTAGTAGCTGAAAATCATTCAGAACACGTACTTTGAGCTCTAGAAGGTCGAATGGGATCTTACAGTTTTTTTAAAGATTTGATCAAAACAGCTCTAACTCCATTATGAGTTAAGATTTACAACTATATATTACAAAAAGCAACAGGATGTGTTTAGCTGCTGGGGTTTTCATTACTTTCCCTCTAAACGTTTTGTTTTCCCTTCATGTTTTAACAAACCTCCTCAGCGTAAAGGTCTCTGAAATCCCTGTTGGTTGTATCCAGAACAGCACGACGACCTAGCATGTGTCATTATAAGACTTTGATTCTCAAACAGCGGCTACAGACCAGACAGGGCTTCAGTAAGTTAAATATGAACACTTAGAACAAATAAAAAGATGGAAGAAATAGAGAAAAGACACTTTTAAAAAATCCATTAGACATCTAACTGCTGTTTCCGCTGAGAGCCCATTCTCATGCTTAAACACAGAGACCAGCAGCAGCAATGTGGACAACTCATTGGCTTAGCTTTTAATTAGACCAGCACTTAGAAACACTGAGGGGCAGCATGTTCCATCCGGCTGCCCTCTGAACTCCCTCAGGCCCTCTCAAGCTCACTCCAGGCACATTCAGCTAAGCCTTGGCCTCTGATCAGGGTAAACACACGCCCACACACTGCCCTGCAACACTCTTCCTATTCCCACTGGATGCATGCAAACTCCTCATCTTCAAAAAGACAGGCGCATGCCATCCTTCTCATCTCCAATCCCTAAAACTTTCTGTTGGATTCTCTCAATCACAGCGTCCAAGAATAACCTTTGACCCCACGTTTGTCCCTTCCTATCAACAGCACCTCCTCCTTGTTTGCTTGTAGATAGGATGTGGGGCAGTGGCCTTTTTAGCTTCTCTTCTCTCCTCCATCAAAGCAATTCTCCTCTTTTTGATAACGGATTGGAAGCAGATAACAAAGGAGGTGGTGTGGGGCCGACCCCTCTGTGGCTTTGTGGCTAAATCACTTCAAGGAGACGGATTGTGCCTCGGCACAATTTCCCCCACCTGCGTTCAGGTCACCGCTGGGGTTTTGTCTCTGGCTCCGTGTCCTTGGAACACTGGACAGAACTCCCTAGAAGAGTCTGCCAGAGATGCTGGTCAATGGTGGAGGAGGAGGAGAAGAATGGAGAGGAGGAAATGGAGGTGAATTGAAGAGAGGAAGGGCATTAATTATAAGGTTGACACACTCAATAGAGGGCTAAAGTCAAACCACCTGCCAGAGGGAATTGGAAGAGAGCGACCACAGAGTGTCATTCCAATATCAGAGCCCAGTGGCAGTGATAAAGACTCTCACAGAATTTACTATTTATCTCCTGCTCTAGGTGTGTGTGTGTGTGTGTGTGTGTGTGTGCATGAGTGTGTGTGTGTGTGTTGATGCCAGGAGGACTAAAAGTTTAACAGTATTCATTGTGTTTGCCTAAATTGATAGTTCAGACATGATGAAGCAAGTTTCTGTGAAAAAGATTTAAATAAATCAGGTTTGGCTTGCTGGGTGGATGGGTGGATTGATGAGCTAACTGCTAGTTTGGAGTGGTGCCATCTTTAAACAGCTCCAGTTTCCAAAGTTCCATACAAAAGCTGTTATTCTAACTATTACATCCTGGCTGTTCATGAATATTTTGACATGAATTTTGGAAAGTTTTCTTTAAAGAAGTAGCCAAAATATTGACGGAATTCCATGTAAATTACCAATGTGAATTTGAGAAAGGTTTAACAGGTCTAAACAGTTTGTTTACAGTGTTGTGCAAGTGTAAAAACTGTAATATTGTCGATGAGGATTTCTTAATCTGATCTCAAGTATCAGATCAGGTTCAGAACGAGGCGTTTTTCACTGATCTGTATAAGATCAACATGGTGACACTCAGCTCCTGATCTCTATTGTTGACCTACTTTCTGTGGGTTTTTTACATCCTGTAATACTGCAGCAGTACTCTGAAGGAATAATCTGCTTTTATCAGGAGCAGGAGGCGGGCTCAAGGAGACCAACAGCCAATGAAAATGTTTTGAATGACATGCTTAAAATCTCTGTTTCACTTTTACTCTGACTAATTTACTACAAACCACTCCAACCAGAATCCCCCCCCCCCCTTTCTATGGAGAGTCAAAAGCAAGACAATTAAATAAATAAATAAGGCATTAAATAAATAAATACAGCATTTATTCATTAATTAAATGTGCCAAAAATTAATTAAATGTGTCATTAATGAATCAAATAATAAAATACAGACATCATGAAATAATTAAATATAATTTTTTTATTAATCATTTTTTGGGGCACATTTAAACAAGTATTTAATTAATTAATGGCAGGATTATTTTATTAATTACACATTTAATTAATGAAATAATTAAATATCATGAAATAATTAAATATAAATTTAAATTCATTCAATGTTTTTAGGTACATTACCTTTAATTAATAAATTAATGCTGTATTTATTTATTTAATGCCTTCTTTCTTTCTTTCTTTCTTTCTTTCTTTCTTTCTTTCTTTCTTTCTTTCTTTCTTTCTTTCTTTCTTTCTTTCTTTCTTTCTTGAATTGTGTTGCTTTTGACTCTCCATACCTCTCCTCCCCTTTGTGTGTTTTTTAATTTCCAGTCAAATAATTAAATGAGGTCAGAACACTGCATAGAGCTGCATTCTCAGTTACTACACATGGTTTGATGCACCATTTCTAAACATTATCAACAACTGTTAATAACATTAATGTTAACTGTTAATGTAAAATAAGTTAGTTGTTTGCAGGAACAAGATAACCCTGTGATCTGTGTCGACAAACTGTCTCCCTGCTCTGTGATCTTCTACCAGAACTCACATGCATTGATTTTTAAGAACTTATGCAGTCTGTAAGTCTGTGTTGTAAAAAAAATGTCAATATAGTTTATCTAAAATGTCTCAGATTGGTCTTAGCAACGGATAAAACCTCAGCCAGTTCACCCCTAAGTGTAATATCCATCACACCAACAATACAAGATATTTATTTATAATTTGTTGACTTCCCAGCTGATTTGTTTCATCGCTGAGCTGCATGTATTTATTCCTGTCACCGTGTGTCTCGTTCTTTTTATATATCCACGTCTTTCCAGCATTTATCAAACTTTCCAAACTTCTCATGAGTTCTCAATGATTGCCGGTGGAAGTGGTCACTTAAAATCAACGCTGCAAACATCTTTACATGAACACGCTCACCTCCCACTGCAGAGAAATAATACCAAAGTCTGGAGGTAAGCGAGGCAATCGCCTGCGCACGCTGGATATGGGTGCTGATTCGCTCTGATGAATGACCATTAACATGCGCTGATTGCTCCCATAAAAAGAATAGCAGAGCAGCTGCACTTAATGGTGGCCTATGTGCACCTTAAAGGTTACGGAACCAGTCATCCTGGAATAAGAGCTCCCTGTCAAAACCAATCACTTCATCAAGGCTGGCGCTGATGGCAGGCCTCGGCTTAAATTGGAGAGTTGTTTAGTGAGAACAGCAGGGCCACAGTGAGCGCGGGCTTAAATGTTACTCTGGAACTCAAGTCCTTGACTCAGAGGGAGGCAGCTGAGTAAACTTCTCCAAAGTACAAAGTTGATTGATTTTTTTTTTTCCTGTCACACTGCAACCATGCATTTTAGCTTTGATGCTAAAGGAGGCTAAACGGTGAACATTTAACAACTTCTTCTTCTTTCTATAAGAGGTACAGGTGTTTGATGCAGTGTCAGGTTTGGCTCAGACGTCGGTGGTGAGGATGTGGGGGTTGCCATGCCAACCAAAACACATCTGCTCTATCTTTAGAGAACACAATGAGGCTGTGTTTCAGCGTGCGATCATCAAATTCAGACAAAAAGCAGAGCGCGGAGCAAACAGAAAAGGTCATCAGGCGAGTTTATTCACAGTTTGATTTTGATCTTGTAAGCACAGATCTGGATTGTCAGTTTGATTGCGTTGTTTGTTTTCCCCTCTAGAGGAAAAAGCCGTCCGTATACAGCATTTAAAGGTTGAAGTAGGGTTTTTTTTCTGTATTTGATGTGGTTGATATCAAAGAGAAGATTAGCCCTGCTTCATATGAGACACTGATTCCTTTCAGCTACTGTCCATCTACCTCTGCAATCTATATTCTTCAAAGGCAGGAGGCCATCTGAGCTGGAGATTGTTTTATAAATACAATCTGTCTGTAACAGAAATCCACTGCTGCCGTGTCAGAGGAGTGGATGGTTTGACGAGGCTGGAATTGAAAACTTTCGCTCATTTTCTTTTTTCTTTTACTTTCACTTTTCATGTAAAACTGCAAATGCTGGAAGACCATAATAATTCATTCATTAATTACCAGCTAAGTTGATTGGAAACCCATTCGGCAACCAGGCCTAAGAGGTAGCAGCAAGCGCGAAACATATACAAACAAAACATGTTGTAACAGGATAAAAACACCCATAAAACAGTTAAAACCGTTCTCACACATAATATATACAAAGCAATCAAGATGCTCCTGAAAACGGTCAGAAGCCGCCACGCTGATCAGAAATTATTGATCGTAACGAGTTGTTGAAGGTGGATAATGGGATGTAGATGGTGAGCTTTAGTGATTTTTGCAGCTCATTCCGGTCATTGGGAGCAGCAAATTGAAATGAGGAACAGCCAAAAAGAGGTGCGGGCGTTCGGAATGATCATAGGGATTAAGTTACTGGAGCGTAAATTATGATGGTTGTTGAAAGTGTTGCGTAGTGAGCGAAGGTATGAAGGGGGTTTGCCGATGGTTGTTCTGTATATGAACTGAAACCAATGCAACATCCTGCAGGAATGGAGAGATGGTCAGTTGACAACAGATCACAGTGATGAGTGGTGAAAGGAGCAGCAGTGGCAAAACGGATTACAGAGTGATAAATGAGTTTTTTAGAGGCAGAAATATAGATGATGTCACCGTAATCTAACATGGGGAGGATTGCCACTTTGACCAGTGAGTAAAGGATGACCTATTGCAGTACAGGAAACTAATTCTTGAATTTCATACGACGGTATAACTTCTGAACCATGCCAGTGGTGCCTTTGGAAGTCCTGTATGTCTGAGCCTGCTGATTAACATGTTATAGTCTACAAAGGCTTTAGCCAAGTCAACAAACACACCCAAACATTATCCTTTATTGTCAATGGCACATTGATGGCCCTGAAGACAGACTGCATAGGAGAAAGAATATTCCAGGTGATGAATCTTTTTGCTGACTAATTTTTTAATGACTTTGGAGAGGCCTTTAGCAATTTAGGCCTAAAAGAGAAGTGACAGATATAGATTTCCAGTCCTGTGAGAATACACCAGTTTGTAGGGGCAGTTTAAAATAATAATAGGTGCTGCAATAATCTAATCTGATTTGTGAGATCCAACTTGAGTAGCCCCTCAAGCACCTCTCGCTCATTATCTCTTTTCACACTTTCTAACCTTTCGTTTAGCAAATTATTCAGCTGGCTTCATTATATGTTTTATAATTGACTGTTCTGATGCCCAACATCTGCGGTACATGTAGCTGTCTGTTGGTAAATTGCAGAAGACATTTAGTTTCCAAAATGTCTTTACAAAGGGTCTTAAGTAGGGCTGGGTGATATGGCCTCAAATCAAGATAACGGTAGTATGGAAGAGTTGACCTTGATAACGATAAATGGACGATGAGTATCCGTATGTGCAAAAAAAAATAAAGAAAGTGTGTTTGTACTGCAGGTTATGCAGGTGGAGGATGTGTTCTCTTGATTTGTTGCTAGTCATTCTGCACAGTTTGACTTTTGTCTTTTGTTTTCATCACATCCTCCTTGCTGAATTTATCATGTTGCCAAATAATTGATGAAGCATCTTTCTGGGAACAAGCTTCTCCTCAACGACACCGCTCCAGCTTGTAGCTCACTCATGGCTGCCCGCAGTAACCTGTGGCAGCACCGGGCAGAGAGCTGCTGCAAGAGGATAGCAGCTACGAACGGCGAGCCAAGGAGTGACACAGAGTGATGAGCTCCAAGCTGGCTGCTTCCATATTTGAATCTTCTTGTTATGCTTGGGGTGGAGTCACGTGACTCCATGTGACCAGCTGTGACGCGGATCCAACTGTAACAGCTTCTTAAAGGGACACAAACTAAGGCAACCTACTTACATCTTTTCATTATATAAAAATAACGAAAATACCGTAAGAGTTATAAAATTCAGTATTTGGTCATTTTTGGTTTACTGTCCAGCCGGAGTCTTAATTGCACGAGTCACAAGGTCTTGCTGTTGCTAGATTTAAAAAAAAAAAATCCAAAAGATATTTCTATGAAAGAGCTCCCAGAGTGGTCGCAGATGTCCAGAACCCGTTTCAAACTTCTTATGATTTATAGTTTTACAGTTAACGGCATGATGCTTAGGGACACAAAAATGTACACAGAGGGTTAAACAAAGAAAAGTTCATTATTAATGAGCTTAAGACAAATTTACAGGTCATGAAGTAAAGACAAACACCAGGAGCTGGACCAGGAACAGAAACAGGGTGAGTCCACAGAAGGATCTGACCAAGAACCTGAGAAACAACGGACTATAAGTGTTGGGAGTGCAATTACTGAGTGGTTGATCTGCATCACAGTAAAGAACAGAACAACTGAGGGAAAACAGATGAACATTGATACAATGAATGAATACACAGCGGAGGTCTGATGGAAATGACCAACAGCCAAAGCTAAACACAAACAAAAAAAGAAACCACTGAAATAAACATGAAATATAACTAACTAGGCCTGTCATGGAACCAAAAGAGGTTGAGCTATCATCAATAAACACAACATCCTGACAGGAAGTGAAGGAAATCTGAGAAAACCTTCGTTGGGATTGGTGATCATTGTTTTAAAAAGGATAAAATCTAAAGAATTAAGATAATTTATTCCCAGTTTTGACACAAAACTGCCCTAAGTACCAAATCAGTGTAACTAAATAAAAATTCACAAATGTTTTCACAATTCTGCATCTCCAACTAGCAGCCTAATGAAATACATGACTTTTAGTTTGGCTGTTTTGTCATTTGTGTGGCTTAATTCAGGCTGAAACATATTTTAGTAAGCCAATATTTTTGAGTACTAAAAAAAAAAGTCTAATTTGTCCTTTTTTAATTTAGCTGTGCGGGTTTTTAAACGAGACAAGAACCTAATCTGTAACAGGAACTGAATTGTTGGCCAGGACAATAAATTATTCAAGAAATATTCCAGTAAAACCTCACAGACAAACAAAATACAGACATGGTAATGAGCAGGAAAGTCAGGGCTAACGGTGGCTATTAGACATCGGCGCAGCTTTCTGGTTGTTGCGGACCTGGCAGCCGCTTTGGACGGACAACCCAATCCATCTTGACTTATTACATCCTGAACACAACTAGCGGCAAACAAACAGAACAAGCAAAATCAATTTGTTGCAGTGGTTTGTTGACATCATGTGAAAAATAACTCTGCTGCCCCGTCTTCCTCACCGTGAGGGTTGGGTCTTCATTCAGCCGACAAAGATCCTTTAGTGTCCTGTAAAAAAAGGAAAAACAGCTCGGTGTTAAAACAGATGTTATAAATAAGTGGATACGATTAGAATAGATTCAATTTACAAGGTCCAAATAAACAAATTGGCATAAAATTTGTAAATTTATGAGTTAATAAATGCTTAATTTGGTAATGCCACTTAGCCACAACTGTAATGGGCAGGCAAAGTGAATTACACTGATTATCATGTTAGAATGCAATATTCTGCTGGATAACTGGATCCAGTCACTCGTGATGGTTGCAGGAGACCAACTCTCTTCTTCCAGATTAAGCTCTTTTTTTTTCCCATCACCTCCACACGGCAGGTCGATGCACAAGACAAAAAACATATGCAGGAGCTAAATCACTTCACAGGAAAGGAACTTTAAGACAAAATGAAAAAATACAAAATCTTTTAAAGTTTTCCTAACACTGACATGTTGGGTTGGACCCAAAATTCAAACTCAAAGTAGGTAAGTTCAGTTATAAAATAATGGATCTACAAAATCTGAAGCTAACTAGCATTTAAAGCAGGAGAACAAAAGAAAATCAAACCAAGAGAGCAAACAAAAGAACACTGACTGACGGGTACATTCACTAACATTACACAGCACAAGTGCTCATTGTGTTGTTGTTACCTGCTCTTTCTCAGCGTCAGATTCACAAAAAGCAGCACTAATTACATGCTGGAGCAAAAAATTAGCGTGTAACAAACTGGAAGCACTTTAAAAACAGTGACCAAGTGGCTGAGCACAGAATAAAAATTAAACATATGAAACACAACATACAAAAAACAAATAAATGTTTAAAACCTGGACACTGTAAAGTAAGAGGCATTTTGTGCTTTTTGTGACCTGCATCCTGTTATTGTCCCTTCGTTTTCCTAAGACTCAAATGCCACCAGCTCTCAGATGACGGTAAATATTTGATGCTAAACACTTTCTGTCAGAAGCTCATTGCCATGGCAGGAAATTAACCCAAATGCGGAGGATGGAGGCTGGAACAGGTGAGGTAAAACACAAAAACAGTTTAGATACAGGAGACATGAGGCTGGGGATGCAACACAACGAACCGACAGGGAGTGACTGAACTAAACAGCATATAAAGTGAGGGAGGTGATCAGGAAGACGAGACACACCTGTGGAGGATTAGTGCAGGACACAGGCACAAACTGGCCACAAGGGGGCAGGACATGGCAGTCTGTGTGGCAGCAGATCTGAAGAAAACTCTGACTGAAGACATTCTGTCATTGAATTATAATATTAGTTCAATAACTGGGCTGCAGAAACATTATTTCAGAGTAGCAGTCCTGGATTAGCCACCGCTAATCCACCTCCATTGCTTTTCCACTCCTCTTCTAACCTCTCTGCTCATATCGTCTGACAGCTGGTCAGAGAGACGATGGATTCAGGGACATGGTCCTGATGTTCTGGCTGCTCTGCATCAACATCTCCTCTTTAATTCATCTGGGATGTTGGGTTTGTGTATCATCTGAGCTTTGTTTTTCTTTTGCAGTGATAATGAGCTGTTTCTTCTTTTAAACAAGTCTCTCGTTTCTATGGTTGTTTATGGTATCATAAAGTAGCCAAACAGTAGAAAAGTTACATCCAATGTGCAGTGCAGCGTTCTAGCCAGAACAATTAATTCACTCAAAAAAGCAACGCCTTCATTCTGGAAAATGACATTTCCTCGCAGTAGCACAGCTGCTACTGAAACAAGCTGCCGCCCAGGATTTGGGCCTGTGTGAAAAAAACCAAGGACTAGTTATACAGGGATGGAATGAGAAGCAGCTGGATGACTTCATGGATGGAAAACAAGTGTGATAGCTGATGGGGACCTGAGGGAAACAGGTGATACAAGTAGGAAACAAACTAATCTCAGAAAAGACCAAAAAAGACATTCTTATCATTGAAATAATGATACAAAATACAAGACTCAGGAAATGAAGACGGCTCAAATAACCCCTAAACACCCAAAACAATAAGAACATGACTAATTGTAGAATTAAAAGACTAAATAAGCTCCCAAACCCAAACACTGACAATACATGAGGTCCTCTGTCCAAGATGTCTTCTCTCCCAGTTACGGCTCAGCTGAGACCCAGCTCTGTCTCAACCCTGAACAGCACAAAGCAGCTCTATAAATGAATAAAGGAGCAGATTATATCAAACAGTTTCTCCATATTTGCTAGTTTTGCAGTCTTTGTGTGATACGCTGCAGATATCGCTGCCAACCATTGAAGAAAAAGCTTCATAACAGCAGCAAGAATTTACATTGCTCTTTGTTGCATGATGAAACAAAACTGTTGGCAAAAATTGCTGACAAAATGCAATGCTTTTTTATTAAATAACTCTTGGGATGCAAGCTTCCGAGATCCTGAAATCCTGTTTTCTCAGCTGCAATGTGATCTTATCAGTTGCAATGAAAAGCGAGGTGGTGGAATATTTTACCTCCTAAAGAAGCGTCTGATTGGTGGGATATATATCCTCTTTTTTTTGTTCTTCTCTTGGTGTTGTTTTTGTTTTTACGTTCGAGGCGTCACCTTGTTGTGTAGCAGAGGACAACACACAGTCACCTCCGAGTTTCTGCCTCCTTGAATGGAAAAAAGGAATGTTTGTGGAAGTTCAGGATGAGTGAATGTGTCCAACTGAGCTTTGAGTCATAAACGCTCAGGGATGAGATCACAGCTGAGGCTGTTGTGTACGAAGGCCTTTCAGAAGGGAGAGAGAGGCCTGAGTTTTGTGCTCCCCTCGAAGCTTTGCAAAAAAAAAAAAAAGAAGCAGAGAGGCTGCTTCTGCGCCGTCCTCTGGGGAAGATTCAATTATAAATGATGCTTCCACCCGGAGCCATCTTGGAATCCCTTATTCTTCAGGAGATCTTCTCCACCTAATCCTCAGCAGGGCTCGCTGTGGCCTGCCTCTGAAGTGATACGCCTCACACACATTGGCTGTCATGCATTATGAATGATGGGAAGGAGACACTCGTGTCCTAATTTCGCTGAGAGCAGCGTGAACGGTGGAGCTGACGGAACGCTAATATTTATCACAGAGCTGTGGCGTGGAAGTGCCCCAGCTTTTTATTCGGAGTCGTTCGTGCGTGTTGTCTCCGGCTCAAGTTTCTGCCCATCATTTTTGTATTTATTTATTTATTTTTCACCCATCCTCCTCCTCTATCCTCCACCTGGTACCTCCTTCTCTGCGACGTCGCGCTACAAATTTTCCTCTGGTGGCAGCGATCGCTACTAAAGCCAAAGAGACAGGTCCTCTCTGTAGCCTCAAGTGTTGTGTCGACCCCCCAACTTCATGTTTTTCTACTTTCCTACCCTCAGAAATCCTTTTCACCCCCCCCCCCACTCATGCTTCCGATTCCTTTTCCAAGCAGAGAGAGAATAGGAGCTGACATCTCCAGAGAAGCGAGAGAAAAAACATCATTTAAAGCCCTTCCTCTCTGTCCGACCGCTGCTCCAGCAGAGAGGAGCGTCAGTAATGCAGCAGGAGGGGGAGAAAAGGGGAGGGAGGGAGGGGGGAGACTGGCTATCTGAGGGTTGCAGTAATGAGAGGGGAGTTGTTATGGCTCACCTTCTGCCGCTCCAGCCTGCGTGTGCACTCCTCTCACGTCTGTACTCAGATTTGCGGCGTGAAGCCGAAGTGAGGAGGCGCTTCGTTAGAGCCGCTCCTCCTGTCGGCCGGGGCCGCTCCGACAGAACCTTTTAATCAGAGCCTCTTCCTTGTTGCTCTCACAGAGTTTGGGCCGAGGAGCATCTCAGGCTCTCGTTCGCCCACCACCTCGTCCGTGACATGACACAGATGACAAATCAAGCTGCTCTCCATCAAAACACAGCGTGTGAAGCACTGTATGTTCCCTGTGAATGACTCTCTGCTACTAACACATGACATGTCCGCTGTAAATTTGACTGAACTATAGCTATTTTGGGGTTTCCCAGTGTTAATTAGCTGTGGAGGTCATCTTGAACCAGATTGGCTCCAAAAGTCATTTAGCTGTAGACGTACGTCTGGTGGTTACTTTCTGAGGGATTCATAAAACTCCATCCAGTGATTGGTCAAATATAAAGATAGTTTGCTGACAAAGAAACTGACTGACTTAAACAGACGTTGGTGAGTTTTACAGAGGATATCTTGTGCAATGTGTAGTACTATTTGTTGGAGAAGATGCTCAGCTTATAACTCAATATCTGTAAAGGTTATAGCTATTTTTTATTGGATAAGAAAGTTTAAAATAACCAACTTTAATGGGTTTGACTACATAAAAAATTCATTAAAAACGTACAGCTGTTGAGATAACAGACAGACAAGGCTGACTTTAATGGTTAAAGGCACACTATGCAGTTCTAACTTGTTTTTAGCACCCCCTAGTGTCTATTTTAGATCACTACAGTAAAAATATTAGCATTGTCTTTGCTCAGAAGCACCTAAATCTAAGTGTTGAAATGTCTCCTCAGCCTTCACTGCTTTCTACTGGAGCGGTTCATCACTCATTCAAAGAAATCAGCTGTGTTCAAGCAGGGAGAGATCGAAAAAAATGCAGAAATCGTGAACTAAAAACACTTCGGCGCTAGCATAACAGCTAGCTACATTAGGTTCGACTAACCCTCGTGAGATACATGACTTTGTGAGACTTCTGGGGCACTGGTCACACCGCAACCGCATCTGGTGTGAAGTAGCAGTCAGAAGTTGCAAACGTGGTATTCTGGATCCAAGCAGCAGATGGGGCTGAGTGACTTTTCATTAACCCTGTAAAGGTCATATTAGCACATACTGGCTCAAGGAAAAGATTTTAAAATATAAAAAGTTACATAATGTGCCTTTAATGGAAAAGTTTACATCAGAGCTGTTGGTCAATCTGTTTTTAGACTATGTGCTAGAGAGGAATCTCAGCTGTAAGGTCCATTTTTAGCTCAGTTGTAGCCGTTTATCAGTTTTCTAAGAGTTTGGCCATCTTGAATTGTTGACTTCACACAGGCAAAAACATTATTGCAAATCTTTCACTCTTTGACAGCAGGTAAGATTTATCTCAAATAACTGATAATCAGATTTATAAAACATTGAGTGAACATTTAGTTTTATTCTCCTATATAGAAAATAATCATCAAATATGTTAGTTATAAAAAGAAAACAACAGGAAATGAGTAAAATAAAAAAAAGAACAGGAATTTAAAAATAATATTTTGATTTACATCAAAATTACATTCTATTTGTATTTTTTAAAAGGGTTGTATAAATAGGATGTAAGGCAGCGTTTGACGTTAAATGCTAATCATTTTAAAGATGACTTGTCTTTTTGTAAAGTTGGATCCTTTTTCTAGGCAGAGCCTAAAACTTTAAATAAATTCAGTAGCATCCTAATGAGTTTCTTGTTTTTTCAAAGGCTAGACAAAATTCACCAAAAGCTTTTTCCGAGAACAAATCCTGAGGTCATGTCAGGTTCAGACGCCTGCTAGAAAAGTAATTTGTAAGTCACTTTGCTTTTATGAAATCATTGAAATAATGACAGATGTTATTATAATTTTACCACAGTAGCTGGTGATTTGTAATTTCTAAAATGTCAAAATGACCCTCCTCTTTTATTTCATCCTAACTCTTTGTTTTTCTCTACAAACCGTTAAGCTCTAAAGGGCTCCGTCCGTAAACCAACACCTTTTCTTTGATGTTTACCTGACGTACCTAACTTACAGTTTGTGAAACCATTTGACCAGATTTCACGAACAACAACTTTTTGATGTTAGATTTTCGTTGCTTTGTTCTGGAAAAAAGAACAGTTTCCTTGTTGTTTCCATGTCACTCACCTGTTCTCCCTGTGCTCTGCCTCCAACTCCAACAAACCTGTCAACATTCAAACCTTAGCTTCTCTGGGTCTTGTACTGCTCTAGCACACATATTAGCATCAGAGTATTTGACTTTTTTTCCACTCCAGCCAGTGAAGTTGCTGCCCCTCGGCTAAGACTTTATTATTTAGGCTGCTGGTGATGCTTTGCAGCCAGAGCAGCAAAAGCAAAGTCTGTCTGAGCCTCTGTGTCACTTTGTTGCATTTGTTAGTGGCTCATAAATTTAAATATGACTCCCGACAAAATGTTAGACGATGTAAAGTCATGCAATCCTCAGTACTAGTGAATACAGAGAGATATCATGCAGCTACTGCACAAAACTCCAACACCTACTCTGTAACAAACCAATACTAAATGTCTGGATTTTGATTTTTAAACAGTATAAAAAATGTAAAGAGAAGCAACATCAACTGCTGCCAGTGGCTCATTAAGGTCACCATGGTAACAATATACCTGTGTCTCCTAATCAATGACAGCAACCTAATGAAAGGCAGACAAAACAGACTGAAGGTTGTAAGTCATGAGCAGCAGGAGGCTCTGATGGTCACACCTTTAAAATGTTATGTTTCTGCAGTGTTTTATGTAGGAGGTAAGGCAACTTAAAAAGACCCTTTAATCCCAGTTTCGAAGAAAAACCTTTGGGTGTGTGCGCTCTCTGCACGGAAATCTGACAGAAACCCAGAAGGCCTCCAGCAGCAGGAGGCACAGCGGGTTAGGGTTTCTGTATATTGTATGTGTTAAAAATGTTATGGGTCTAAGAAAAGTTGGTTTAATATGTTAGAGTGCATGATGTCATCACATCAAGGGGAAAATGTCATCATAAAGTTTTCATAAACTGATAAACTTAAACTGTGATTGTGGAAAAAACCAAGAAAAAAAATGTCAGAATGCAATTTCAGACCTCTGTGTTCCAACTTCTTGTCACTTATTTAATCTTTGGAAGACATTTCTCCTGTAAAGTTGATCTGAGCTATAGAGCTCCAAAAGAAGGTGGGGTGTTTTGGACTTGTTTCATAAGTATCTCATTGTTGTCTATGGGGGAATTGCATGCACTTTTTTGCAAATTTTTTCTACGCCATATTAGATCCTGTTTCTAAAAGTAATAACACACTTATCATGATTGTATCACATGTTTTGATGTATATTTTTGCTTAATTTAACCCTCGTATTGTCCTTATTTTGGGGCCTATGGAGTCTTCTAGTTTGGGGGGGTCAATTTGACCCCCTTAACGTCCGATATTATGCAGAATTCACTTTCTAAAGATCTTCTAACAGTCATATCAGTCACAAAGACTCCCTTCATCTGAGTCATTGAAGACCCACCAACGTCTTGTGAACATGCAGAGAAGAGATGGGCGGGGCTTAAACCTGCTGGGCTCCCCAACTGCCCCGCCCATTTAAAAGGAAAGTTTTTAACATTTATTCTGCTCTGAGTGAATCTTGGAGGGGATAAAAAAAAACAAAACCAGATTTGGGTTGTACTCCCAACTTGATGTGTTTTACACTTCGCTGTGTGCACATACATCATGGTGGAGCTGGCTGTGTGACAAATATTTTTTTTTAAACTCCACTTTTCACTCGGCATGCTCTGTCCATTCTCTCTTTCTCTTCAGCTTTTCTTCCACTTCCATTACCCCTGGTTTTTGGTGCGTAAATCCATATAGTGTGCTATCGCTATGGCGTATTATAGGAGGAAAACAAACTGTGTAAATCATTCAAGACTGCCACGCCGCGCTTCATCAATCATATTCTGCATTTTTTTTTTAGCCGATGAGAGATGGGACACACAGCCATCATGTGTGGTGACAGGCTGTAGGGAAACATTCAGCAGCGGGCGTTAATGTAAAGTATTTTAGCTATTTCCCTCTAAACTTGCCTCAGGCGGCTGATTGAACATATAGCCAGAGAGGAGAAAAAAAGGAGAGAACATTCAATCATCTGTCCGCTTTTTCTTTATTTCCTCACGAGGGAGAGGCAACAGTTGGCAATATGAATTATGAAAAGATAAGAGGTTGTAAAATGGAGATAAATCCCAGTGATTACACAGCTGAGTATCTCACAATTTGATTCCGCTGTCGATGAATCTTCATTGGCGTTGTGTGAAGGACAGCGCGCCTAATAATTCCCCATGTAGAAAGCATGGCGGGGGGAAGAATTCCACTGACTTCTCTTCAAGATGATTGAGGAGGCAATTATTCTCTCTTTTTTTTGCATCTCAGCTTTAGGATATTTCTTTCCAGGACTCCTTTTTGTTGTTTTTTTTCCTTTTCCTTCATTTCCCGATGGTTGGGAATTTGACCACATCAAACCGTGTTTGTCTTCTTTTTGCATCCCCTGAGGTACCAGCGCTGCAGAAAGCCCAGGAGATAACAGGAGAGGGGGGGAAAGACATAAAAGTACACAAACACACACACAGAAAGGAGAAGTGTGTGTGTGCTTCCGGGTTGGATGTGTGTTTCATTTCAGATTTATATGATGTGTGTGTGTGTGTGTGTTCATGGACTTCAGAGCATTTACCTCCTGACGTTCTGTAGCTCATGGGCAGCGCTGGTTCTTCACAAACACATGCAGACTCACACAGTTCCATGCATATTTTACAAGACTAGAACCAAACTGATGATACGCCACATCGGTCGTCACCATGTTTACAGCAGGCCTCGGATTTGATTGGGTTAAAAGACACTTTATTGCAGCAGAACAGGCAGAACTGGTCTTTAACTGTAAGTCTGCTACAGCTAAACAGAAGCTTTTATCACAGCGTGGTGTGAAGTCTGACTACAACCAATTACCCGGTTATAACACACTCACATCATGCCAGCTGCCTGGCTTCTCTTCTATTGCTGTTAATATAGAAAACATCCTGCTTTAACAAAATTAAACAACAAATTTATTTTCTTTTTTAAGAGTTGACAGACCCTTCTTACCATTAACCCTTTTTTTAAATCTGTTCCTCTTGAAACTTTTGCTTTATATCGCCGTCCACTACTTTGAAAAAGAAAACATCAAAAAATGCAACTTGAATGGGAATGCTGTGCTATAAACTTTGGGAATAGTACATATGAAGTAGTTACAAATGACAACAACTGCTGCCAGTTTCTACTTATGGCTCTGCACAGAAAGAAAGGAGGAGGCTGAAAAATGCCACGTTTTCCAAAATTAAATGTATTAGTTATATTCTTAACAGTTTACAGTTTGCAGATGAATGTGATGATGTCATGCATTCTAACTTTTGAGCTGCCCAGACTTTACAAAATATTTGCAAAAAGCTTTCACACCTTTATTACATGCATAAATTCTACAATTGTTGTCCTCCTTCACCTGATGCATCTCTCAATACTATAGAACGTACAGTTCTCACTCACATCTCTCCAGACTGTCTGAACCCACAGCTTCATACAGAGTTCCATTAAATCACATCTAACTTTTTTCAGAAGTGTGATTGAAGAGTTTTTAAATCCTTTTAGGAATAGCTTATATAGTTTTTGTGTACTCTTTTAGGAGTGGGAACATCCAGCTCGCTTTATGTGTCTAAATTTACAATTTGATATATTTCACAGCTTTCACTTGATCATTTAAATGTTTTTCTTCTTCTTTTTTAGATTTTACGATCTTAGCTTGATCGGGTCATGCACCACCTTTTGAGCTATGACTTCATTGTTTCCTTCCACCCAGTAGGCCTTCAGTTTTCTCTCAAATCCCTCCAGAGCGTGGAGTGTTCCCCCTCAACTTAATGGAGTTCATTACATCTTAGCTCACAATTTTCTCTTTGAAATTGGAGGTGAAGTTTTAACTTTTAATAGTTGTGTTTTAAAAGACAGTAGATGCACATGCTGTATAATGACGTACAGTAAAGTGTTGGTTTGAGGTTTCATTTCTATTAACAAAAAGCTGTCTGTGTATCCATGTTTTATGGATGCGTGGTTACCATGGAAACCCTAATGAGCCACTGGCATTAGCTCTATACACATCATCACACAGGAGTTTGGTCATAACTGTAAGTCTCGTATTTCATTAGAGATTTATACAGTAGAAGAAATTTCATGCACGTTGAAATTTCAAGCATCCTCTCTCTAGTCTAAACCTATTGAAAGCAGTGACCTTCAGTGGTTCCTGCTTCTGCGTAAACGTCTTTTTTTCTCGTCTTTATCTGGTTGGTGATGTCATGCTGTGGCCTGAAGGACATATCTGTCCCGCAGACAGGTGTCCTGACCTTCTGTCTGCACTGCCACGCCTCGGGGGACCTCTGTGAAATAGAGGCTAAGGCTCTGACCCAGTCTCTCATCCACTGTTTGTGTCTAAACGGAGCCCTGCTGCAGATGCAATGAATCATAACAGAAGGGGGGGTGGAAGTAATGCATTTATGCATTGGTTTTACTTCAAAACCAACCCCAAGGAACTTCTGAAGTTTGTTTTTTTTTTTTTTTTTAGAAAAAAAAGAGGTTATTTTCTGAAATTGGTGAAAATTGTGTTGGTCAAATTTGTTTCAGAAGGCTTTCTTGCATCATTTTGCTTCCATTTGAGTGGAGAGACTTCAGATGGCGACTCCACTGGCCACAGCAAGCTTGGATTATTCAAAGACATAGATGAAAGCCCCCTCTGATCCACCAAAATAACGTCCTTTTTGCAGTAATCAGTTTAGTTATTATATTTAACTCCTTTGATGATAATTTTCCCTGCTGTTGGCTCGTCACCAGTCTTCACAGCTGCTAAAGTTCACTTTGAATCAATCAAATGTTGCTGTTTGACGCTAAGAAGTTTTTTGCGATCTTGTAATTGTATTAAGTTTCCATTGCTTTCCTTTGAAAGAATGCCACGGACGACCATGACGGAGAAAAAGTTTGAACAAATTGTAAAAGAAGAAAACTGGAGCAGACCTTTCACCTTTCCTCCACGAATGAAAGTACTAACTAGAGTGGTCTTTGTTGAGTTCCTAAGCAAAGCAAATCAAGGTTGAATGTTGCACAAAACGATCGAGTTCACTGATTTTATTTATCCCAACGTTGCATTGTTAACGAACTGAAGTTCTTGCAGGAAATGCCCTTTTTTATTGCACTTCTACACTTTCAAATGCAAACACACTTTCAAAGTTTATTTATAGATTCTGACCAAAGGTTTTTCTCATAATTAAACTTTCCAAGAAATGTAGAATTATTCACTGACTTAGGCTGTGATTACACTCCTTAGAAAATGGCTGACCAGTAATTATATTAGTGCTCAATGTGTCCACACTCGAGTGGAAAGGCTTTTCTTGTTGTGTTGAAGTTATTTAACCTCAACTCTTGACCTTCTGTGTTTGGTCGGGCTGCTCGGCTGAGATTAGCTCACACTACTCTTCTCCTCCTCGAGAGTCTTGTTGCTAATAACCTAAACAGAGCTTTACAGGAAGTGGACTGGCTGGTGTAGTCTGGGCCCAGCAGGTTGTTGGGGGGGGGGGGGGGGGGAGCGTGCTGCACGATCTCGGGTTCTCTGTCTTCTCCGTTCTTGTGCAGATAATCACCCACTTGTGTGACTGTATGTGAGAAGCCATCATGGCTTTGCACGAGTATTTCCACATATTTCTACTCGAGCGTCACGATGTAGATTTGTGCCTCTGTCATCCCGCCTGTTTGCATGTGTGTGTGTGTGTTTGTGCATCAGCTGTTGCACGTGTGTTTCATGCAGAACATTGTCTTCTTGAAACGCTAAGCAAATCTCCTCAATGTGATAATTGGCTCCCCGGGGTGCTACTCATTATAGTTATCCCCTCAAGAAGAAAAAACCAGTACGTATGTGTGTTAAGCTGCGATAGGCAAAGTTTGCTCGCCTGTCGGGGAAATTGATCCCAAGTCTGCCTCAACTGTTTTTTTTTTTTTTTTTTGCAAGAAGGAAACTTTGAAGGCAACGAGACATCGAGGCCAGATCTGGTGCAGCCCCTCATCTCGTGGCATCAGCTGCTTGTCTTCTGACGCAATGCCATGAATTCAATTTTCTCTTTTTTCAATGATGTTAGAGATCCAGTGATGGATGAGGCTTCGGTTGTTACAGCGTACTGAAAGCAATCAACCGCCTTTATTGTTTCTGTGGAAGAAAAAACATGAAGGAAACGATCAGTTGATGGTAATTAGTTACAAGCAGCTGTTTAAGTCTAAGGCTCTACTTGTTTAGACGTGTTTTTCATACAGCTGTGGTCAAAAATGTAGAGAACAACTCTTAGTTCTTTTTGACAGATGTTTCTATGGTTACTGAAGTATAATTACAATGATTCAAATGATTACTTTTATTGACAATTACATTAAATTTATGAAAAGTGTTTGCAGTGTTGGACCTTCTCTTTCAAGACCTCTGCAGTTCATGCTGTCAATCAAATTCTGGTGTAAATCCAGACTAATGGTCATCCATTCCAGCTTAGAGTTTGTCAGAATTTGTGGGTTATTTGTTCGTCTACCTGCGTCTTTAGAATTAGCCACAAATTCTCAATGGGAAAAACACTCTGGGGACTTTCCTAGACATGGACCCAAATTTGTTGATGTTTTAATCCACTTAGGTCCAATTTCAGTCTTATGGTTCGGTGGTCCATTATGTTGGAAAAAGCTTTGCTCACAGAACTATTCTTGGATGGTTGGGAAAAGGAGGAATTACTAGAGACCATGACTTCCTCCAGGTCTACAGTCCCATCCTGGGACATTTATAAGAACATAAAGTCTCTGATGGCTTTCTTGGAGAAAAGTGGCTTCTTTGCTGCCCTTCTTGACAACGAGTCATCCTCTTAAAGCAGTGGTGTCCAATCCTGATCCTGGAGGGCTGGTATCCAGCATGTTTTAGTGGTTTCTCTTCTTCAAAACACCTGATTTCAGTTAGTGGCTGATTAAATACCTTCTGCAGAGCTTGATTAATGGTGATTCCACCATTGATTCAGGAGTGTTGGAGCAAGGACAGAACTAAAACATGCTAGATACCAGCCCTTGAGGACCGACTTTGCATGCAGATCTCACCAGCCTGCTGCCATTCCTGAATAAGGATCTGCATTGGTGGTGCCCCAATCCCACAACAGAATCTAGTTTAGGAGTTTTAGGATTAAGCTAATCTTCATGGCAAAAATTTTGTTTTCAGTTCATGGAGTTCTGGAGTAATAATATTTATGTTCTCAAAACTTTTGGCCATGGCTGTACACAACATTAGTTGGTGGCTTTGCAGTGCTGACACCTGAGCGGGTCTTTTTTTTTAATGCTTGAAGGCAAATAGAGAAGCTCATCTGGCCAACAGTGGCTCTCCTCTCAAAGTCTTTCTCATCCATATGTTGGTGCGGTCTCTGGGGTGTTACGGACCACAGAGCAGATTGTTGGCCGCTTCGTGGGGGAAGCGGTGAGACAGCTGAGCGCCCATCACACGGCCAAACAGATGTTCAGGTGACTCGGAGAAGAAGTGAAGGGAAATGGCAGGAGGGTGGGTGGCGATGCGGAAGAAGAAGAGTGTTGATGGGGGCAGAAAAAAATGAATTAATACGTTGATGCAAGGACTCAGAGACTTCATTAGAAATCTGCTGTCAGCCTCTGAGGTGAGCCAAATGTTTTCCACTCTCCTCAGGCCACAGAAGCCAGTTTTGTATCTCATCCTGCCACAACCACTCTAGTGTATTGGCTCCAGGTCTAACACCTTTGATCTCCTGATTATCTTTGCCTAAATGTGAACGAGATGGCTAAGCACCTCATCGATTCAGTGCCTTAATTCTGTCACACCTTAAGGAACATTCGGAAATTGAATCTGACCCAAGTAAAGAAATGTCTCTTCTGTTTTTCATGTGGTGGTTATAGAAAAAAATGCAAATCTGTGGCTTAGGGCCAAGCTCGATTCAGTCACAGGATCTAATCTGACACATATCTGCATAGTGGCTGATGTAATAGCCAATATCTTTGGAACGATCCCATCCCCTGCTGGTGGTGACGCTCATGTGTTTTTGCCTTCGCTGCATTTGTCAAAATAAACCAGACAAAGGTTCTTCAATATCTGCTCCCATCCTCCCCACACACACTTACAACCCTTCTCTCCTTTCTTGTGTCAACCTTTGTTCTTTGGTTGCAGGTCTCATATATAATACATGAGGATTTGGAGATTTATCCCATCCTGGCCATACTGGCTCTTATTCCCTGGAAAGGAGCTATATTTAAGAGCCAGATAGGCCAGTGATGTAGTCAGGGGAGCTGCTGACTTCTACCCAAAAGGTGGTGGTGGTTGAATATCATTAAGGTCTTAAAATAGAACCTGGCACAGTAACATTGTAGCAGCAGCAAGGTTGATTTGAAGGAATTTAGGTTGATTCTGACCTTACTTACTGTAAAAGGATCAGAAATGTGTTACTGAGCTCCAAACACAAGTATGTGATCACCTGCTGCCAAAAGGATAAAGGCTGGTGATAATGTTTTTGCCTGAATGTGTGTCTTTATTTGTAATTTTAGTAAAATATATTATGAGCCACACGATGGATTTTAATGAAACTCTTAAAGGTCTCTATTATAAACTTTCTATCCGCTCTGAATCATTTATTTTCCATCTCAATAACATGTAAAAGCTCTGCATTGGTCAAATTGACCCTTACTTTAAGTGCAGCTGTTGTTTTTCCACCTCCTCATTCAACCTCCTAAAGCAAAACTTTCTTTTCAAATGGGCGGGGCCGTTGGGGAGCCGAGCTTCTGCATCTCTCTTCTCCGCGCACATTTTTTTTTTCACTTTTGGGTTTCATTTGGTAAAATGGCCTATATTTATAGAGCACTTTTTAGAGTGTTCTACACTCCCCAAAGCGCTGTACAACACAACAGTCATTTACCCATGCACACACACACACAATCACACACTGCTGGTGATAAACTGCATTGTAGCCACAGCTGCCCTGGGACACACTGACGGAGATGACCGTCGCCCACCAAGTCCCTCTGACCACCACCAATAGGAAAGCAGTCTTGCCCAAGGACACAATGACAAAGTAACCAGTGATTGAACCGCAACCTTCTAGTTGCCAGACCAGCTACTCTACCAACTGAGCTACTCGCCACCCCATCACACACAGTCTTTGGGACAAATATGACTGTTAAAAGACCTTTAGAAAGTGAATTTTGCATTTTATGTGACCTTTAGAAACCCATCACTGGACGACCATCTTCAACTACATAACAATAATAGTCAACCCAATTCAAGATGGCTACCACAGCTAACCAGCTTTAGCCAAAAGTGGCTCTAACTGTCAGTTTTGCAGGTATTGAGGTTAAATTTTGACTCAGTGGCGTTCGAGTCGATCAATCTAATAAAACACTCAGAAAATCTAAACTGGACCGTGTCTACACTGATTAGGTAGTCCAATTTGCAAGATGGCTGCCACAGCTAATCAACCGCAGCCAACATAAAATGGCTAAACGTTTAAGATGTATTGAATCAAAACGAGATGTGGTAGTGACTGGGAGTTCACACAACAGATTTCATTAGGCAACATTTTAAAACATAACTCAGCTTAAGGCCCATACATGAAAGACATTATGCTTTCCTTCAGTCGTCGTAATTTGTGTATTTTTCTAAAAAGTCACAATGTTTATGTTGTTCTTTTCTACTTTTCCTACTACAGCTGGCACCACCTACATCTTTGGGAAGGGAGGAGGCCTGATCACCTACACATGGCCCAACAACGAGAGGCCGAGCACGAGGACGGACCGGCTGGCAGTGGGCTTCAGCACCACCATCAAAGACGGCATCCTGGTCCGCATCGACAGCGCCCCACGCCTGGGTGATTACATCATGCTCCACATCGTACGTATTACCTTTACCCAACAAGAAGTCAGTGTTATCTGCAGCTTGTGTTTTTGAAGCATTCACATATTTCGGGTGTTACAAACCAAGGTGATGACCGCAAACAGACCTCTGAGTCACTCCTATCCACTTGGCAAGCCTTGGGTCAAGTTCGACCCATGAGTCTCAAACTAATCTATGCAAAAGATGCCAAAAATATAAATAAATAACTCACTGTACAATCAATCCCACCTCTCCACCACATTCACTCTAACTCCCAGCATGAATAATGAATGCAGCTCTCCATACATATGCAGTGTTTTCCCACATGTTGGAGAAACATGATAGAAAACGGGGTGGGCGCCGCGAGATGGAGTTCATGGCCGGTGGACTGAGTGCTCGCGCAGTATCTTAATAGTCTCCCTCCGTGACCTTGCGTTTGACTCGTTCATGTGAGCATTAACCATTAACATAATCATCAGCAGCCCCCGGATGAGCCGGGGCACCAAATCACTGCAGTGGAGGTGTGACTACGTGGTGTTTGTTTGAGAAGAACTGCTGCTGACGCCATGTGGAGAGGAGAAAAAAAAAGATGTGATGATGAGGAAGGGCTACAGTTGCTAAAGCAGATTGAAAGTCTTTTTCTTCTTAAAGAGCTTCTCTCATCTCCTGAGTGCTGGCCATGTGGTGCAGAAAAGCAGCCATCTGCTCCGCGAACGCGAGGGCCAACAAGCCGCTCGGAGGCTGCTTTACAGCACACGTAGGTGAGAGAGGAAGCAGCGTGGCACGGATTCAGGGAAAATGATAAAGATGTACGGTAAAGCGTGTGGGCGACGTGGAAAAACGCCTCCCTGTGTGTGTTCGACTGGATAATTGCGGTAACCTCTAAAGGAGGTGAATGCATTTTTAATTCTGCATTTTAGATGCCTCGACAAAGCCACCCAAGCAGGGTATCTTCTATAATTTGGCTGCAAGTTGTTGAGCAGCGAATGTCTTCATTTCTGCTCTCTTGATGCATTTATTAAAGGGAAGTGGAGATTTCATCGAGTCATTCATCCAACCAGCACGCTGCCGAGTCGTTCCCTGTTCGCCGTTGTGCTGCTAATTTTTCAGATGATTTACTGACATCCAAGGGTGTATAAACAAAGGAGGTGTTCATTTAATATTAGCAGTAATTGTAGCCTTAAACGATAGAATAAGTGGATTTCTAGTTTCCTCCACAGGTGAACGGTAAAAAATTCATTAGACCTTGAGTCAATATTTAGTTCTGAATATTTGCTTCTAATATAAAAAAGAAAAACACCACCCTAGTGCTAATATTTGAAGAAAACATTATCATTTGCCCCACATTATTGTGCGTTCTTATTAAAGTGAAGGTTAACGCCATAGGGGGATTGTCTAATTTGCTGCTAAAACAACTTTGTTGCATGTGTGCGGATGCTTTTGAAATTAGCAGAGATGCCTGACTACAATGAAACAGCATAAGATAATAATTTCAAAAGACAGACGTCGGGTTTTTGCTCTCAGCAGTTCTGTAATGGATTCGAAGGAAAAGGTTAAAAGCATTACGCCTGTCGATTCTGGATATACGTCCAACCAAAGGTCCCGTCAGGCTCCAGGCTATCACCTTAGCTTTGTAATTTTTAGGTCACAGCTTGAGCATCAGCACACTAAATCTGCACCTTAACATCTTTAATAGCTAATTTGATATGTTAGAGTCAACAAATAAGGAGAGTATTTGCAGCAGTTAGAGCACTTGAGGCCTGGCGAAACCTTAGCATAAAGATATATTTCAGTATCCTTGATTTCAGTTTAAGTGACTTGAGCTTGCAGTTTAGGGGGGTTGGGGGGAACAGTGGCACTTTAACATGCACGGCAGATAGCAGTGAGAAAAACAGACATTTCAGAGCCGAGCTAATCACAGAGTCTCTCCCCGGACTTGCTCTCTCTTTTGCTTTGCTCATTATCTCTTCCTCGTGATTAGCTTACAGCTTGTTTGGTAATCATGAATTAAAATGCTGATTGTAGTGTTTACATTTTAGCTGCTAAGAACAACTGCACGCTTGGTTTGAAATCCGAGGGGCAATTTGGAGGAATGTGCGGAGGTGAGCAGGACATTTTTGCCACTGCTGGAATCTCATTTACGAGTTCAGCTGATCTGAACATAGAGAGGCTGTATCTGGTTTTTCCTTCTTTTTTTACTACCCCACCTTATATCAATAAAAAAAACATTAGTACTGGTTCTTTTAGCTTTTTTCTTAGTTTTTGTCAGACTTACATATTTCAGATCAGCAATCAAAGAAAACCCAAATAAAACAAAAGGCCATTTTTAAATGTTGGTTTCATTTATTGTGGAACTCCATCTAAACCAATGTGGCGCTACGTCAAAAAGTAATAACCTCATAAAGGCCTGATTACTGCCAAACCTTTAGATTTATAAAATCACCTGTTTGACAACATGCAGTAGGCTAAAAGATCTCAAAAAGCAACACATCAGGTCCTGTTTTAAAGACATTCAAGAACAAAAGAACCCAGACCACCATCTAAAGCACTACAGGACTCACTTGGTTAAAGTTCAAGTCAAAGGTCATGCTTCACCTTGCTGGAAATGCATCATGTATTTAAGACCTTGTAGATTTGGATACCTTTATAAATGACATCAATTTGTCCTGATACTCAGGTTATCTTTGTCTGATATTAACTTTTGCTAATCTGAAACATTTAAGTGTGACAAAAACAGAATAAATCTATAAAAGAGCCTTTGGATACCATCTCATCTACAATCTCTCACCTTCACCCTCCAACAACAAACACGACAGTCAGTCAGACTCCCGTTGTCTAACGGAGAAACGCTGCACTAAATTCCATTACCCATTTGAGCTTTTCTCTCGTGCTAATTCATTGGGGGAAGAGCTGCTGCTGTTGGATAATTGAAAACTCTCGTGCATCTCGACGCTCAGAAACAAGACGTGGCGTGAGACAAGCAGCCGTGGACGCTCTACCTGCTTTTTAAACGTTTTATGCATGTATGCACAAATATCTTTTAATGAATTAATGTAGGAATGCAGTTCTTCTCTCCTCCGTGTCAGTACCCATCCATCACCCGTTCTCCTCCATCACCGCGTTTATGTCAAACTCCCGCCCCCTCCTGACAGACATAATATAAGATGTTTGATGTGTACCTGTGTGCATCAGTGCGTATACGCCTGGCGATGTATTGCTTCTATCAAGTTACGCCACCTCTGCAGGGAAAGATAGATATTATCATGGTTATGGCTCATGGCCTCTGATAACATTACAGCTTCTTATTTAACTTTGGTTTTCTGTGTGTGTTTTGGGTTGTTGTTGTTGTTTTTTACACCTCCAACATTTGATTCCCCCCATAGAAATAAAGGAGAAAATGCCTCGGAGCTGTCTTCACAACGAGACGTTTGCAAGTACACATGCTGTCAGCATTATGGCTACTTTGAGGGTAAAATAGCATGAGGCCAAACAAAAGAGTCATTTATATCGCCACGGCGTGATTATTTAGATGCTTCTGGTGATGCATTCTTTTTATTTCAGCTCCAGACTGTTGGTTAAAGTTGCCATGCGAGTGTCATCTTTATGAGACTGGTATTAGCATTTAAACTGGTTGTTTAGTGAGGAAATAATGGTCAATATAGGATGCTAGGTTAGCAGCTGGCTTGATTTTTATAATGTTTTTCTTCATGTTTGCTTTGCTTTGGACATAGATTGTATTTGTAGTAAAATTAGGATCTTACTGTGGCACCGTCGAGTGTTACAATCTGTTCTTCGAGGATCATTTCACTTGTTAAAGCAGCTCTCAAATGAGCTTTTGGAAATATCACCCATAAACCAACACTTGTCAGCTTTATTTTGTCCTCTGTGGCCTCTAAGTCACTGTTATATAAAATGCATCTAGATGATTCTTTAATGCACAAAAAGGTTCCCTAATAATGATGCCCTCTTTTTTTTTTTTCAAACACTAGTTCCGCTACATCAGCCCTCTGGGTCAGATCCACTAAGAGTGTTTTCACACCTGCAGTGTTTGGTCCGTTTAAACTGAACCCTGGTTTGCAGTGTGTTTGTGTGAACACAGTAATTGTACTATGAAATAACCGTACTGACACCACCTCCACCAGCGGGTCTTGCTACGGTTGTTTAGTTCTGCTGTGGAGTTTCAAACTGCTGTTTGCTTATAGTGTGAACATAATCCAACCTCAATCCAACACAGTGATCACATGTACACTGCAAGTTTAAGCCAAACTCCCTCCTGTAGCCTGGTTTGCATTGCATTCTGGGATGCAGGAGGGCACACATGCGTCAGCATCTCCTAGCTAGCTGAAAATAAACCAAAGGCTTGCATAGATGATCGGCAAAGTCAATTACCTCACCGATGATTTGGACCAAGAAACAGGTGTGGAAATGAGCGAAGAATGCACATCACCTTTTTTTGCTCACTATCTGCTTCAACTTAACATTAAATTCACAAAGCAAGTAGAGCAAAGTATATACTGGCACAAACGCACCCATGGTGCGATTAAGTAGGTTTTTTACAGACGTTTTCTAATGAATAAAGGTCATCCTCACTGCATAAACATATATAGCAGCTTGATAAATACACAAGTGGCAATTATGTGACAGAGAAAAAGTTTCCTAACTATGAGCTCCATGTCTTAATGAATGAAGTACAGACATAACTGAAATAAGAAGGTAATTACTGGAGTATATTTTTAACGTCTTGCTGTAAAGTGTCGTTGGATTCAATGTTTTATAATTATAAGGTTTCATATTCTAAATGTGGAAAACAACTGCAACAAGACTGACCACATTTTTGGACAATTTGTAGATGTCTACATAAAACATTCATCACTACAAGGGGGATACATTTGACTTTTCCTGACACGCCTGCCCTAATTTCGTAAAAGCAACAGTGCAGCGGAATTGAACCTCTTCCACTGTTTCTTTTCCATTTTCCCATCTAACCCCCACTTGGGGGTGGAGCTGTTATTACTGTCTTGTTCCCTTGAGTTTGACTACTGTTTATGCCAGGGGTAGTCAATAGGCGGCCTGCGGGCTGGAGGCGGCCTGTCAGCCACCTCTTTCTGGCTCTTGAGCCATACAATCCCCCGAGATGTCATTCTGTCAGTAATTCTACGGGGCCACCGCCAGCTGGTGCAGAACTGTCCATGCAGCAGCCAAGGAAATGCTGCCTTAAATTTAATCTTTGCTTTGATCAGCAGCATCCTGCACTGGCAACCTAGACTCACATAGGTCCTCGGTCCAGGGCAAAGGGGCGTGTCCAGACTGAGGACCAGGACGTGCAAGTCCAGGTCACTGCTGCCCGGTGCTTGACACGCCCCCTTCTTGACCCCCAGACCGTGAGACCATTCTCCATGTGGTCCTTTCATTTTACGTCCTTCTCTTTCAAAACCTTGTCTTTCAATATGAAATCTCATATTTTATTTTATATTTAAAAACCAGTTTCAAAGAAAAAAACAACTTTAAACCAAACATTGCAGTTTTTGATGAGCAGCAGGCTCAAATGATAGATGAGAATTCCAGTGTAAAATATAATGTTCAAACTGGGCTTTCGTTATAACATCTGAGCACTTAACGTAACAGGAAACATGGGATTAAAGATTCACATCATCTGTGTTTGTTAGTCTGATTAAAACAGCTTGTTACATGCTTAATATATGCAGATAATTAACTAAAACAATAACACTAAGATAAATGTATTAGATAAGCCATTTGAACTGGATCCAACTGTTTGTAATTTAGCTGAAGTTAAAAAACACAGATTTTAATTAATTAGTAACTGTCATGGAGCCGACCCGAGACCTGCAGAGCTTCTGGGAGTCTGGGGCCTCTGGGCGAGCGTCAGCCTTGTCTTGTTGGTAATTAATTCCTGTGATTAGAACCAAGTAATGAACTAAAAAATAAAACATTCAAATATAATACAATTATAGGAGGTCATAAGATGTGGACATAAATACAGAGATAGATAGATAGATAGATAGATAGATAGATAGATAGATAGATAGATAGATAGATAGATAGATAGATAGATAGATAGATAGATAGATAGATAGATAGATAGATAGATAGATAGATAGATAGATAACATATAAAAGTATTACTACCCAGACCCAGAAATGTATTTTAGAAAGTAATTAACAGTCTTGTATCAACAAGTATGTGTATAAAAGCCTGGAAAGAAAATCTAAAATCTGTCAGGTGGAGAAAAGTTTTTTTAAAATGATTTTATTTCTGAAACAAACCAACTTCTTTTTGTTTTATTTAGCCTTTAGAGAAGTTTAATTCCTATTTCACGAGACAAATGGACGACTTCTCTTCATCGCCTGAGGTTTTTGAACCTATGCATTTACTGAACAGGCTCTTCTTAGACAATCTTGTCACATTGCAGCTAAAACAGAATCACCGAGGAGTGAAAGTTTGGTGCTTGTAGTTTTTCTTTTTTTTTCTTTTAATAATTAACAACTGCAGCCTTCCTGCGCGCTGACTGAAAACACAGACAAAAAAAAGATGCAGACACACTTAAATGCACATTACAACAAAAGCCTTTTTGCATCTTGTATTCCCCTCAAACACCACATGCATGGGTACACACAAACATATGTAAAACACTCGTTTGTGCTCTTTATTTCTCCTTTTGTGGCTCCGCCTACTTGTTCTCTGTCACCTCTTCACACACACTCCGCTTTTCCAGAGGCACCTTCAACAAATGTTCACCCCACGGCACACTGCCGTGGGCACTTCAAACACAATACAAGGGCTCTTCAGGGACATCTGCCTGTCATGTCAGCTGAAGGCACTTCGGGGTAACACGGCGTCCGATCTGCACGCCGTTTCGCCCTCCAGCCCGCCGTTTCGCCCTCCAGCCTGAAGTTTCGAATGGCGAGTAATAGCTGCTGGATTTGGACAAACAGAGCTACATAATTTCTGTGTACCCACGTGTTCTGTGGCCCCTAACTCTGGCCTCAGTGATGTATTTTTCATAGATTAAGATGAAAAATTCAATGAGACACAACAAACAGTTCGCCTGCCTCGATCTTCTTTGCTCCCTGACAGCCGAATCCCAGGGGGACGCCCGTGTTTTCACAGCTTCATGGTAGGACATGAATCCCATTCACACGGTGATGAGGAGACAGAAAGAGAGGATGAAAGAGACAGAGAGCAGAGAATCATGTACATCCCAAAGTAGAACAAATACAAGAGTCTGAATGTGAAAAAAGGAGGAGAGACGGGAGGAAAAGACTTCAGGAGGATGATAGAGGGAGATTTTTTAGAATTCAGAGCAGGATCAGAGGCAAACTTGGCTCAGATAGGTCTCTGCACACATTGGCTGTGAATTCCAAATTACGTTGCCTTTCTGTCTCACCCAGACGCCCTATCAGCCGCTCTGTTCTTATCTCTCCGTCTTTCTTGTTCTGCTTCAGTGCCACAGTGCTATTGTTTTCACTCTAAAGCCTGGATTGAATGCTGGGAGAAGGAGGGTCAATCAGATTGAATCCAGCTGCAGTGTGGAAAACAACTCTTTTAAAGCTTGTTATAAGGACTGAAGGTGTGGACTATGAGGTCATTAGGGCAGCAAAAGTACTCGTTTGTAAAGGTTCCTAGAAATAGCTAACGCAACGTAGATCTTTTTCTGTAAATTATTTTCAGTTAGCAGCATCACATCGTAGCTCTATTCCAAGAGCCAGCATTGTTTGTGCTTGAGTGATGATAGATGGATCGCTTGTGACGAGCAGCTAATGAAAGATCAGAAGGATTCAGAGTCGGTTGAGGTGTGTCTCATACACAAGGCTAGCTGCCACTTCGGCTCCAAAGAATCCTTTAAATCCTCCCACGTGGCTCGGCGTCGTTACCCTGTTAGAGCCACTCTCTGCTCCTCTGCCAGCTCTCACTTAAACTGCCAAAGAGTCAGGTGGGGAGTCAGAGATGGAGAGAGAAGGGAAACTCATAATAAAAGAAAAAGATGCACATTTTATCAAAATGACTCCCTTTTGGATTATCGAGGAGAAGATGGAGAAGAGGGGGGTTGAATTGCAGGTCTGCTGAAGTGATAAACGTCAACATTAGAAAATAATTCTAGCAGGGGGGGGGGGAATCTGCCTTCAGCATCAGTGACGGTGTTGTAGATTGGTTCATTCGCAAACATCTCATGTGAAAAGCACGAATAGCGTCACATGCTCAGTGCAAATGCTTTCATTGAGGATTAAGCACCTGCTGGTAAAAAAAAAAAAGAGCAGCAATAAGTTGTTTTGCTTTTGCCATGATACGAAAAAAATGAGGGGATCAAATTTGAGTGTGAAGCTCCCTCACAGATGGAGTGAATGTGAAAGAAAGCTATTTCACTGAGTGAGAGTTTGTATTCATCTAATCCCCCCGTTATTGACTCTCACCATGACAAAGCTCTATTGACAAGGAGACAAAAACAGCCCCCTATATCACTTCTTTAAAAAAAAAAGAGCAGGGGATCATCAGGACACTAATCTATAGCTATAAAATATATTTTCCATTCAATTGCTCTTCTGAGGAATTATTTGCAGCGCTGAAGGTTACAGAGTGTATGCCATCATTTTATTGATCCTGAAAGGTTTTTGGCCAGACGACCAAGGACACGACAGCCAAGTCCTCCACGTCTCTTTTTCTGCCCCTGCATCGCCCCCAGCCAATGGCTGTGTCATTTTAATTGCAGTGAAAATATTTATATATTTCCTATTTTTAGTGAAAGATCCAGTTTTGCAAAGCCCATATCACACAGAGAGACGGGACGAGTTTCCTCTCAGGTCAGGATCGTCCACAGTCCTCGATAGAATCCGGTCTGAACGAGTCTTCAAGGTGATCCACTGAGTTTGGACCTTTTTATCCTCAAGTCAAACTTTCAGGTGTCTCTGATGACTGTGTGTTCACATACATTTTCACATACCTTGAGCTGTTATGTTGAATAAATAAACACTTTCTAGTGATAATTTATTGGTGAAGCACTCGTCTCGTCTCGTCTCGTCTTCTTCCGCTTATCCGGGTCCGGGTCGCGGGGGCAGCATCCCAATTAGGGAGTTCCAGACAGTCTTCTCCCCAGCCACTTCTACCAGCTCCTCCGGCAGGATCCCAAGGCGCTCCAGGGCCAAACCAGAGATATATTTTCTCCAGCGTGTCCTGGGTCGACCTGGGGGCCTCCTGCCGGCAGGACATGCCTGAAACACCTCCCTGGGGAGGCGTCCAGGGGGCATCCTAACAAGATGCCCGAACCATCTCAACTGGCTCCTTTCGACATGGAGGAGCAGCGGTTCTACTCCGAGTCTCTCCCGAATGTCCGAGCTCCTCACCCTATCCCTAAGGCTGAGCCCGGCCACCCTGCGGAGAAAACTCATTTCGGCCGCTTGTATCCGCGATCTCGTTCTTTCGGTCATTACCCAGAGCTCATGACCATAGGTGAGGATTGGGAGGTAGATCGACCGGTAAATCGAGAGCCTTGCTTTCCGGCTCAGCTCCTTCTTGTCTTCTGACCGCCTTCAGCTGGTCCAGAACTCTGCAGCGAGGCTCCTCACTGGAGCAAACAGGAAAGATCACATCACTCCTATTCTGAAGTCTCTGCACTGGTTACCTGTTAAATGTAGAGTTCATTTTAAAATCCTGACTCTAACTTTCAGGGCCCTACATGGTCAAGCTCCTCTTTATGTTACTGAACTGATAAAGCCGTACGCTCCAACCCGAGCTCTCAGGTCCACAGACCAGAATCTCCTAACAGTTCCAAGGACCAGATTTAAAAGTCGAGGTGATCGCTCCTTCCAGTCTGTTGCACCGCGACTTTGGAATGACCTTCCTTTAGTTTTACGCTGTATAGACAGTCTGGACTCCTTTAAAAAGCAGCTGAAGACCCAATTATTCAAAACTGCTTTTAAATAACTATTTTGTGTTCTCTTGTTGTTGTTTAATGATTTTGATTTGTAATGATATTTTGTTTGTTTTATTGATTTTATTTGTTTTATCATGTTTGATTCTGTTTTCTGTGAAGCACTTTGTGATTTTTTCTGTGAAAGGTGCTATATAAATAAACTTTACTTACTTACTTACTTACTTACTTCTTCACCACAACAGACCGGTTCAGCGTCCGCATCACTGCAGACGCTGCCCCAATCCGCCTGTCGATCTCCCGCTCCCTCCTTCCCTCACTCGTGAACAAGACCCCGAGATACTTGAACTCCTCCACTTGAGGCAGGATCTCTCTCCCGACCTGGAGTTGGCAATCCACCCTTTTCCGACCGAGAACCATGGCCTCAGATTTGGAGGTGCTGATCCTCATCCCAGCCGCTTCACACTCGGCTGCGAACCTCCCCAGCAAGAGCTGTAGGTCAGAGCCTGATGAAGCTAGGAGGACCACATCATCCGCAAAAAGCAGAGACGAGATTCTCCTGTCACCAAACTCGACACCCTCCACACCACGGCTGCACCTAGAAATCCTGTCCATAAAGGTTATGAACAGGACCGGTGACAAAGGGCAGCCCTGGCGGAGTCCAACCCTCACTGGGAACAGGTCCGACTTACTGCCGGCTATGTGGACCAGACTCACACTCCTCTGGTACAGGGACTGAATGGCCCTTAACAAAAGACCATCCACCCCGTACTCCTGGAGCGCCCCCCACAGGGTGTCCCTGGGGACACGGTCATAAGCCTTCTCCAAATCCACAAAACACATGTGGATTGGTTGGGCAAACTCCCATGACCCCTCCATCACCCTAGCGAGGGTAAAGAGCTGGTCCACAGTTCCACGACCAGGACGAAAACCACATTGCTCCTCTTCTATCTGAGGTTCAACTATCGACCGGACCCTCCTCTCCAGTACCCTGGAGTAGACCTTCCCAGGGAGGCTGAGGAGTGTGATCCTCCTATAGTTGGAACACACCCTCTGGTCCCCCTTCTTAAAAATGGGAACCACCACCCCGGTCTGCCACTCAACAGGGACTGCCCCCGATGACCACGCAATGTTGCAGAGACGTGTCAACCACGACAGTCCTACAACATCCATAGCTTTCAGATACCCAGGTCGGATCTCATCCACCCCCGGGGCTCCGCCACTGCGTAGTTGTTTGACTACCTCAGCGACTTCTGCCCCAGAGATTGGACAGTCCGTCCCCAGGTCTCCCAGCTCTGGTTCCTCATAGGAATGCGTGTCGGTGGGATTGAGGAGCTCCTCAAAGTATTCCTTCCACCGCCCGACTATAGCCCCAGTTGATGTCAGCAGCTCCCCATCCCCACTGTAAACAGTGTGAGCGAGTTGCCGCCTTCCTCCCCTGAGGCGTCGGATGGTTTGCCAGAACCTTTTTGGAGCCGACCGATAGTCTTTCTCCATGGTCTCGCCGAACTCCTCCCACACTCGAGATTTTGCCTCGGAAATTGCCACTGCTGCACCCCGCTTGGCCCTCCGATACCCATCAGCTGCTTCTGGAGACCCACAGACTAGCCATGCCTTGTAGGCCTCCTTCTTCAGCCTGACGGCTCCCCTAACCTCTGGTGTCCACCAGCGGGTACGGGGGTTACCGCCACGATTGGCACCGGCTACCTTGCGACCACAGCTAGCAACAGCTGCCTCAACAATCGCAGAGCGGAACAAGGCCCATTCGGACTCAATGTCCCCCACTGCTCTCGGGACGCGGTCGAAGCTCTGCTGGAGGTGGGAGTTGAAGACCATCTTGACAGGCTCTTCTGCCAGGCGTTCCCAGCAGACCCTCACTATACGTTTGGGTCTACCAGGTCTGCGTAGCATCTTCCCCTGCCATCTGATCCAACTCACCACCAGGTGGTGATCAGTTGACAGCTCCGCTCCTCTCTTTACTCGAGTGTCCAAAACATACGGTCTCAGGTCAGATGATACAACTATAAAGTCAATCATCGACCTGTAACCTAGGCTGCCCTGGTACCAGGTGTACCGGTGGGCATCCTTATGTTCGAACATGGTGTTCGTTATGGCCAAACTGTGACTTGCACAGAAGTCCAATAACAGAACACCACTCGAGTTCAGATTGGGCGGGCCGTTCCTCCCAATCACGCCCCTCCAGGTCACGCTGTCATTGCCCACGTGAGCGTTGAAGTCCCCCAGCAGGACTATGGAGTCCCCAGTAGGAGCGCTATCCAGCACTCGTCCCAGGGACTCCAAAAAGGGTGGGTACTCTGAGCTGCTATTTGGTGCATAAGCACAAACAACAGACAGGACCCGTTCCCCAACCCGAAGGCGCAGGGAAGCTGCCCTTTCGTCCCCCGGAGAAAACCCCAACATACAGGCAGAGAGTCTTGGGGCTAACAGAAAGCCCACCCCAGCCCTCCGCCTCTCACCCGGAGCAACTCCAGCATACAAGAGAGTCCAACCCCTCTCAAGGACTCGGGTTCCAGAGCCAACGCTATGTGTCGAGGTGAGCCCGACTATATCTAGCCGGTATCGCTCAGCCTCTTCCACAAGCTCCAGCTCCTTCCCCACCAGAGAGGTGACGTTCCATGTCCCGATAGCCAGTTTTTGTGTCCGGGGATCGGACCGCCAAAGCTCCCACCTCGGTCTGCCATCCGATCCACATTGCACCAGACCCTTCATGTTCCTCCTGCAGGTGGTGGGCCCACAGGTGGATGAGCCCATGTATCCAGTTCGGGCTGGGCCCGGCCGGGCCCCATGGGCGAAAGCCCGGCCACCAGGCGCTCGCTCAAGGGCCCCAACCCCAGGCCTGGCTCCAGGGTGGGACCCCGGTAACCCTCCGGGCCGGGTACACTGGCTCGATGATTGTACTTGCATGAAGAGTCTTTTGAACCGCACTTTGTCTCACCCCTCACCTAGGACCAATTTGCCATGGGTGACCCTACCAGGGGCACAAGTGCCCCAGACAACATGGCTCCTTGGTGAAGCACTCAGCTGAGAAATTGTTTCATTTATGTCTATATATTTAATTTAGATGCAGATGAAATATACAGCGAGTAAAAGAAGTATCAGCACTTCACAATTTTTCTAACTAAGTCATTTTCTGAAGATTCTATTGGCGTGAAACTTTCACCAGATGTTTGTAAGAATCCATTCAATACGCGCATGCAAAGAATTCAATCCATCCATGTCCATACATTAAGTTATGAGATGTATTTAATATTTGACCCAGAAGTCTTTGTTGGTGCTGCAGCTTTAAGATGCCTCCTGTAGAAGAAACGAGTTGCTCAGGTGTGATTTTGTCCCATTCTTCTACACCAGGGGTCTGCATCCTTTATGACTGCAAGAGCAATTTTACAATCTCTCATCTTAAACATCATAGAGCCCAAAAAATCAACTTGACCCTTCAAATTAAGAGTTTATGTTACTTTTTTTCTTCTTTTTAGTATTTAAGTGTTAGGAATAAAGTGTGTAACTTGAAAATAACACTTTCTTTGTTCAGAAATGGGCAGTTTTTTTCCTCACTTGTGTTAAAAATCTGTTTAAAAGTTGCCCAGTTGAAAATAAATATAGCATTAAGTTGCACCTTAGTACTTAAAAAAACATAAAATATCAAGTTGTTATTTATGACTTCAGTTAAACAATAAAAATGCGTACGCTTCTTGAATAGTTTTTTTTTCTTTTAAGAAAAATTATTAGAATTTGATGTCTGAAAATGTTTAAAAAAAAGAAGCCCCAAATATATGAAAAATCACCATTGCTTTTACAGTATTTTCTCATGAATTTTGGACTTTAACTGCTCTTTTTTTTTTTAATGTTGCATCAACAAAGTAGTAGAAAAAGCCAACAAACAGCTGTTTTTTAAATACCATTTTTATTAAATCTATAGAGCTGTTTTTTTGTTTTTTTTTCTAATTCTGGTTCTAAATGATGGGAAGCAACCTTTAGAATTAATCTACTGTAGAAATGCTAAAATTGGTTGCACTGTAGATTCCAGCTGTCAGGACTTTCCATGCCTTTATGCACCTTCCTTTCTTCATGTGTTCCATATTTTTCCCTTTGTCATTTCATTTTATTACACATTGCTTAATATATGGACAGGGATGGTCAGATTTCTTTGCACGTGTCAGTAGAATCTTGCTCTGATTAGTGAGTTTTTTGCTCTGATGGCTGTTTGTTATTCAGTCAGTAAAAACATTGTACAGGTTTTAGTTTATTTATTGTCCTGATTGCTGCGGGGAAGGAGCTGTCCCTCAGTCTGCTGCTCCTTGTTTTTGAGGCCTTGCAGCGCTTACCGGATGGCAGGAGCTCAAAGAGGTGGTGACTGAGTGGGAGGGGTCTTTGATGATGTTTTTGGCTCTGCCGATGTGGTGAGATCTTCCAGAGACTGCAGAGGACCGCCAGTGATATTTTCTGCAGATTTCATCACTTTCTGCAGGGCCTTTTTATCTGCAGCAGTGCAGCCAGTGAACCACACCGAGATGCAGCACTGGAGGGTCGTTGCCTGGTAGAACGCCACCTGTGGCTTCCTCTCCATATTATTCCTCCAGAGCACTCAGAGGAAGAACAGCCTCTGCTGATCTCTTTACCAGTTGTGTGGTGTTTGGTGACTAGGTGAGTTCCTCTGAGACATGGATGCACTCACTAGCTCTCGTTCCACCTCTGTGCCATTAATAAAGAGGAGGTGGGTCTGTGTATTTTTTTTTTTTTTAATCAAAATCATTTATTTTGTTTTTGAGGTGTTGCTAACAGATTATTTGCAGAGCACCCAGTTTATGGACCTCATCTCGGTATGCAGACTCGTCTTCTTCTGTGATTGGTCTAATGATGGTCAAGTCATCTGCTAATTTAATGATGGCGATAACGCCAAATTGGTTCATTTTTGGTTTATTTTCTCAAGTCAAAAAGAATTTTAAAATGTCATGGTGTCAGTTATTTCAAAATATTTACGGTATATTTGCATTTTTAATAGCTACAAACAAACATGTGAAATATTTAATTATCCATCTGTAAATTGTACAACATAGACAAACTCTCTAAAAAGCACAGTTGGTAGCACTGTTGGCTCGCAGCAAGAAAGTTGCAGGTTCGATTCCCGGCTGCAGCCTTTCTGCAGGGAGTTAGCATGTAGCATGTTAGCATGTGTATCATGCACGTAAATTGTAAGCTGCTTTGAACAGAAGTCTCTGCTAAATGAAAAAACATATCATGATATTTTGGTAAAACAGCTCTTTGGGGCTCCACGGCTCAGGTAGACTTCACAGTAGGAAGTTTCAAATGGTCTTTATGCATCTAAACTTTCATACCTTTTATATTTTTTACACAATCACGGTTTTGCTTCAAATTTTTGTGATTCTACATTTTAACTACAAATACAAGTTATTCATCTAAATGTAGATCTTATTGTCTTCTTCACCTTGTGTGTTTCTCTTCGCTGTATAGTCTTCTCTCAAATCCCTCCAGAGTGCAGAACATGTACACTCATAGATTTTATTAGAACTCATTATTTTCTTTTCAAAACTGGATGCAAACACAGTGGATGCAGAAATGTAATCGTGTCACCACCTGACTCCTCTGCTGCTCATGGATTTAGAATTTTAGGCTTTATTTAATTTATTAGCTATTGTTAAATTATAAAAGTCAGTAAATTCCTCTATGTCCTCAGTTATATGCTTATTTCCATTCCCTTACGTTTTATACATAAAAACCTTTATTAAGTTGTTAGTTTGGTCTTAGATGCATTGAATGCATTTTTAATTAAATATATAAAACCTAATCAGCAAATGCAAAATAAGCAACAATAAGCTATTGTTGTAGCTTGGAATCTCATTCAACTGACATATTAATTAGCATTTTTCTGGACAACAAAGAGGAGTGAAACACAATGATTTAATTCACACGTTTTTAACTCGGTTGTATCTTCATCTGTGACAAAGCCCTCAAGTCTTTTTGGCGCAAATAAAATAATTGAATAAATTAGGGTGCTTTTATTCTCCAGTTTCTCTCTGTTGTCCTCAAGCTGCTTCATCTAGTTTATTGTGACAGAAGATGGGTAAAGACTTTTTTTAAGTTTGTAGATTATTTTTGTTTATACCTGAATCCCCAGTGCTTTAATGTCTCTTTGTATTGTTTTGTCTTTTTTAATTAGAATTTGCTTTATTGTTTCAAATTATCCAGACGTGTTGCAGGCAGTTTGATTTAGTCGAAACAAACAAATGGAAATGTTTAGAAAAAATCTACAAGTTTACACCTATTGTTATAATAAAACATAATTTTACTGATAAAATCATACTTTTTTTTTTGCTTGCTACCAGTTCTTTTGAAGAAAATTCCTAAAATAATAAACAATTTATTAATTTAGATGGTCAGTGGTATACTAGCCATACGCCGTTCTGAAGGTCAGAGGTTTGATCCCCATTTCCTGCAGACATTGTGTCAAAGTATCCTTGGACAAGAACCCCAAGCTGCCCCCGGACACTGCTCCTTAAAAAATAAAACAATTAAAAAGAATAAAGCAGAGAAACTATCTCTTCAGCCTTAGAAATATAGGGTGAGGAGCTCGGACATCCGGGAGAGACTCGGAGTAGAGCCGCTGCTCCTCCATAGAGAGGAGCCTGTTGAGGTGGCTTGGGCATGTTGTCAGAATGCCTTCTGGACGCCTCCCCAGGGAGGTGTTTTGGGCATGTTCTGCCAGCAGCAGGCCCCCGGGTCGACCCAGGACACATTGGAGAAAGTACATCTTCAATTTGGCCTGGTAACGCCTTGGGGTCCTGATAGAGGAGCTGGTGGAGGTGACCGGAGACACCCGGATAAGCAGAAGGCGAGGCGAAGAATAAAGGATTTTCTATTATTATTATTATGAATATTATTGTTACTATGTTTTTAGGATGTAAAGATGCCTCTGCCTTTAAAAATCTGACTGTTTCTGATAAAACAACAGAATTTCAAACCAGCAATACAAGTAAGGCAGAATCTTAAAGTCAAATTTTCTTTAAGATTATGGTAATGTGTGCACATATAAAATAAAAATGGGCCAAGGCTCATCAGGCAAACGCAGCGGTTGCCAGTTGTGTGTGCGTGTGTGTGTGTAAAGCTGGTTCACCCACGCCCTGAAGTCATTCCTCACGGCCATGACAGTAAGGCAGCACAAAGATGACAGATGTTGAGGACGGCTCTCTTGACCCTTCCGCTCCTCCTCGCTCTGAATTTCACCAGACCTCTCTGATAAAGTGGGGTTGAAGGCTGAAGAGCGCATGCCTAATTCATCCCGCGTTATCTTTAATTCATTCACATCTCGCCTGAACACGTTAGCCGGAGACGAGAACAGGAAGACGTACGTTCCAGGACTTCTTTGATAGCTCAACCAGCACGTTCTCGCTTCAGATTCATCTTAAAAACAAGGTCCTAATCTGATCTCTCTCCCTGACGAGACACGATGTCTTTGACTTTAAAATAAATCTTTCTTTTTTTAAAAATGTATAAAACTATAACTTAAAATGCAGAGGCAGGAAGTTGAGCGTGTTTTTCAGCGCTCCCAGCGTTGTATCATCCTAACCTGAGCATGTGTTGGCCGTCCTCCAGCAGGTTTCTGCCTGGATACCAATTAATGTCGTTTGGACTGATGCGGGACCTCATGACTCATTACATATGCCTTTTGCGCTGAAAAGCCTCCGAGCGGCCTTCTCCTCTCATGTGTCAGTGCAGCCACTTTAGGGGATGGCACAAGTTGGATAACATTCTAATTATAAAAGTCGCTCAGAAAAATGTCTTCTGCGGAGCTGGCAGGGACAAGATTAAACCGTGTTTGTGCTCTAGCTCGTTTGACCTTCTACGCCATCGCCTCAGCTGATGTGTTGATACACTGTGCGGGTTCTGATTTCGACTTCCTCGGGAAATTCTGGTTAAGGTTCCAAACAATACCAGCTCATCAAAGTAAAAGCAGGTGCCATAAACTGTGGCAGTCATAGGTTTTTGTCATTTTCAGATGTTCCTCCTCCAGCCTAGCTGTCAGATAATGCCAAAGGAGAGCTGGATGTGGCGTTTTATGCTATAACCTGTCTTCTTGAATGGATAAGGAGACCCATCTGGGCATTGCATGGCTGATTCCGGCGGACGTCCCCTCTTGACTGTAACTTGTTCACAGTCTTGGCTCAGTGGAGCACAAGCTGACAAATAGCGGTAGGGAGGAGTATGGAGGATGAGATAGAGGAGAGGCGGTGAAGGCAGAAATGTTGATGGTGGGTAAGGGTGGAGGTAGTGGGCAAAGGGAGGGGTACAGCAGACATGAGCTGGAGATAGAGAGAGGAATGGAAACAGAGATAGCTAGAGGTGGAGAGAGTCAGTGCAGTGTGCCTAATCTCCCTTCGGGGATGGAACGCCGTCCATGACAGATAAACTCACCCAACAGCGAGCCCCCAAATGACAGACAACCACCGAGCCCAACTTAGACCAGGACCTCCTAAACATCCAGAAGACAGAAGGAGGACCGGGTTTCTATCCAGCGTTGACAGGGAAGCTGGAAGACATTGTTTTTTCTACCTCTTTCACAAAGTAGAACACTGTTTAGCTCTTACAGCCGGCCTGGAGAAGGCATCCGAGCTCTCTGTCATCTGATGGGTTTTTGAACATTATTATAAATTAGTTTGCTCAAGTTTAGAGTTCTGCTTGGTCACTAGACAGTAAAAAATGTAGTGATATTCTCTAAAGGGATGCTTGGGTCATTCTGAAGTGGACCACACCCACCAGTGACATCACTCAAAGTGGGAAGAGCCTCTAGAAACAGGAAGTAGTCCTATGACTGGAGAAAATCTCCGAACAGTGGCAAACTCGTGGCTAATTTTTGGATCTTTAAAACTTGTCCCACTGATGTGTTACAACCCCGTTTTTTAACCACTACTATTTAGGTGTTTATGCTGCTGCAGCATTACAGTCACATCAGGTTGAACCAAGCTAAACAAACAGTCTTATGCAAAATTGTAAATGTTTTCAAACAGGTAGCATTCTAATGCGTCAGTTTGACCTTTTCGAGCAAAAGTTGTTTTAAATACCAGAAATTAAGCATGAATTTGTTACGGATACTACGATACATGAGTATTGCTCATCTCAGAGGACTACTTTATGTGTCTAGAGACTCTGCTCACTCTGAGTGATGTCATCAGTGGGTGTGGTTCTTTTTGTAGATGAATAAGTTAGGTTACCAATGCTTTTTAGTCAGAAACTGATCCCGTACCATTTTTATTTAAAAAAAAAAAAAAGAAACTGATCCCGGACAAGCCCCCATTTTGTCATTATCTGACAGTAAAAAAACACTTTTTATTCATTAAAAAATACTTAAAATGTGCATAATAATATAAAAACCAACATGTAGTGTGGTAGTCAGTAAATTTAATGAAGTGTGAGCCTTATATGGATGTATGGGATGATTGGCACAAAACAATAAGTGCTGGGAGAAGAGCTCCTTTTATCACTGCAAACATCAGGCGCAGGTGTTCTGCTTCCATCTGCTGCAGCATAGAAGTAGAAGATGTTTAAATATGGAAACAGTCACATTGTCAAACAGAGATGAGGCTCCACCAATTTCATTCAGGAGCAGTGGGACAGTCCGACCTCAGAGAGACCTTAAGAATCACAGTGACATTTAAAAACAACCCATTGCTTTCTTTCAAAAAACACAATTTTCAGTGCCTCACTCATTCATGCCCTTTCTAAACTTATATCTGCAATTTATTCTGTTGCTACGTGAGGTCAAGTTTCCAAGCCCAGAAAAAAACAATTGGTTTTGTATCATTCATGTTTGCTTTCTTCTCAAAGAAGCTTTTCGGACCCTCTTACCATCCCTGTAATTAGAATCCTAAAACTCCAAGAAAGCCGCCCAATGACAAACGCCTCTTCTTTTATTTATTGTTCATTTCGACAAGCTTTGCAAACTCTCAACATGCAGAAAAGCATCGGCATAATCAATCATATGGAGCTCCTGATTAGCGTTAATGGCGTTTCTCGGAATTACATTGGCATCTGCTTGCATTCCCATCACCTAGATTTCATGCCTCTCTCTGCAGGCAGCCCTGTTAATTGTGAAAGAGGAGCACCACAATGAGCGCTATCTGCTGAGCCTTTGATATACCCTTATCTTTTAGCTGTTTCATATTAGGGAACAGAAAATTGCCTTTTTAAAAATGACTGGTGCCTTATTACTATTGGGCCAATTAATTTCATGAAGAAGAAAAAATAATGCCTTTTTGAAATAGTTAGGAAAAATAATTATGGAGAATAATCAACAGGGAAAGACAAACGCACGGGGAGGATGTTCGTAGAAGTGATTTCAAATTTACTCTAATTTCCTAGCGTGTATATAATACTTCCTGGTCCTTTTGCAGTATAACAGAGAGGCGTTGGACAACAGCTTGGCCTGAAAGTGTCCAAAGCAGTCAGGAAGTAGGTCACTTGCCTCAATGTTCCTTGAAGTGGGAAAGACAGACGACCTAGATTTCCTCCTGTTTATTCAGCCATTTTAGGTGCTGGCTATTCACGACGGCTCCATTTCAGGGCTCCTCTTTTCCCGTCTCCATGTTTCCTACTCAGTTTCTGACAGTGGAGATGATGGTGACACATTTAGGCAGCAAATGAAGGCTCTTCAGTTGTTTTGTAGCCCATAAACCAAAAGTTATGACTTAGAGGGGTATTTTGGTCATTTTGAGGTGGTGTTCTATTAGTTCTTTGTCTAAAAACCATCCCTACCGGTGATCTAAATAAACAGTCTTGTGCAAAATTGAGTATTGCTCCAGTTAGACAAGTATTTCCTGTTTCTAAAGACTTTGTTTTCACTGAATCACTGGTGAACGCGGTCCTTACTGTAGATGATAGGTCGCTTCAAAATAACTGAAATATACCTTTAGAGTCATTTATGCAACCCAGTATTCGTCCTCTGCTGATGAGTTTAGAACAGAATGTATTCGCCAAATAAGTCAAATAACCTTCTTCAATCAACAGATAATCCCTGAATGAATTCCAGGGAATTTGGTGCAGTTCTGGTTGATTTAACACAGCTTTCATGCACCGGATGAGTTCATGAATTAGAAATGAGTAAATGCTAAGTGAATCTTGGACTGCGGACCAGCATCAAGCTGATATGACAGCCATGCACATGGAGCTGGCATATGCTGCCCAGTGTGGCTTCTGAACCATCACCACAGGAGAGTTTAGACTCGAGCATCCAGACATACGTTCCCTGACCTGTTGCTATCATGGCTGCGGTGGAAAACACAAATATCTATCACCAAACTTCACCATCGTCTCAGTTGTTTTCTCTGAAACAGAGATGATTGTATTAGATTTCATTGAGGCTTCAAATTAAAATTGTTGGTAAAACATTTTTACTCAGTGGTTTAAAAAGCAAAAAATGTGGATTTTTTTTCAATATGAAAGGTAAAAACGAAGGATTTTAATACATTTGTTCAAAAGAGTTTATTCATGTGGAAAGAATGTGATTAAAGGTTGAAATACTTTTCAGAACAAAACAGAATCCGTTTCTTTAGACATTATGACTAATCATATGCCCTTCTGTGCAGCTAAAGAGGGAAATGTTTCAAATAATTAGAATTATAAACTGCAACACGTTATTTGTGCGCATATGAAGTGGCAAATATGCAATAGAAATATTTATAATCTAGACTATTTGTGGCAACCCTTATTTAAACACCCCGTTTAGATTACTGAGACCCTGTCCTCATAGGACGGGTGTTTTAGGAATATGCATCATGTTTTGTGTTGTTTCAGCCTCGCGTTCACATGGAAACACCGTTTTAAGTATCCCAAAACTGGATTTTCAGATAACGAGTTTCAGAGTGAAGAAATCGTGAATCTACGGTGGCAATGTGTCATACATCATCTGCAGATACTAATCTGTATTCTGTATTACTTCAATCAGCAGACAAAGCTGAACTATATGAGGAAGCAGAAATGACCCATCTTGTTCTGGTATTTGAAACACTTTCATGCACTTTTGTGGTTTATTGTGACAAAGTAGAAATTCCATTTTTTTTGTCAGTCCATGCAAAAGATTTAGTTCTTGCTTTTATATTTGGCATCTTTGTCCTCTTCTTGTTGCGTTTACAGTTCCTACCCCAGTAGATGTATTGTCTTCTTCTACTGTTTAATACTGCCTAACAAACTTTAAGGTGTGTTTACTGCCACCTACTGTGGAAATCAGTCATAATCAACATGGAAGTTTTACACATACAGGCCTGGTGCGTCGTTTTGGGTTGGTTTTCGGTGTTTTGGTGTGGGTGATGACATTTGTACATATTCTTAAAAAGGATTATATAATATTATTTTATTTTTATAAGATTAGACCTGAGATTCAAACCAGTTCCCCCCTTTGTGTTGATCTATCCTTCCATTTCCAGTCAGGTTTTTGGTTGGGCAGTCTTGGATGAAGCTAAGTGTGCAACAGGAGGAGTATCTGACACTGTAGGGCAGTGGTGTCCAATCCTGGTCCTGGAGGGCCAGTATCCAGCATGTTTTATAGGTTTCTTCTTCAACACACCTGATTTTAGTCAGTAGGTGATTAAAGGTCTTCTACAGAGCTTGATGACATGCAGAACAGGTGATTCCACCCTGTATTCAGGTGTGCTGGAGCAGGAAAACAACTAAAACATGCTGGATATCTACCCTAGAGGACCGAGTGTGGACACCACCGCTGTAGGGCGTTCAGATCCATTGTTTTATCTGCAGATTGTCAGAACAGGAAACGCTTTTGTTTTTAAAAGGCCTGAAAACTAAAAGCATAGGACTCTGTCTTTTCCTTCGGTTTCTAGTTTATTTATATTACAGATTAGGTTCATCTACCCATAAACCCCCCTGTGACTGTGATTAGAGTCCTTTACACAGAAAGTTTTACCACACAGACTTTCTTGGTCAGTGATGACAAACAGCCGTAGACGTGTAAAACAGACGTGTTTGGTGTACACTTGCTGCACAGGTCATGCACATATCTCTCAATCCCTGTCATTTATCTCAGTTATATCCATGTGAGCAACTAGACATACTCTTTATCTTCATACTAAATCATAATCTCTCCAAAGTTGAGGCAATTACTCTGTAAATGGTGTCAATTTCAACAGCAGCAGTCTGTGTCTTTGGCGCCGAGTAGGAGAGAGCAACCCATGGGCTGATATTAGCACAGAGAGTTGGAGGATTTGAAGCTAAATGAATCTCAAATCAAAATAAAACGAATCTTCTCTTCAGTAGATAATCCAAGACAAATAGAAAGAATAAACCAGTGTGGGTAGAAGTGAGGCGATCAGTTTTCTGTGGCCTCTCCTCATAAGCCTTTCTTATAATGTCTTTTTTTAATACTCATCCTGTCTGGACTGGGTGTCTTTTCCTTGCTTTCTTTTCATTCCTCTCTCCCCTGCTTTCGTCCCTGACATCTCAGCAGGCAAGGTTGAAGTTAGAGTCTTGATCCCTGGCAGGTTACCATTGGCAACAGACCACCCGCCCCCTCTGTTGTCAGTGTGTTCGGGGCAATCCGGCAGCCTCTGGCACCAACGATGGCAGCCACCCCCCTGCCCGACCTCAATGTAGTGAACAGAGGAGGCCATTTTTTTTCCCTGCCTCATCATCTCCTGTGAGCACGGAACAAGCACCCTGCCATTGTTTCCCTTCACTTCGCCCTCCACAGACCTGACAACAAGAGATCAGAGCACGGGCCATTAGCATTAGCATTTTAACACCTGTTCCTGCACACAGCAGAAGCAGCACTTTAAATTTTACTGCTACTGGCAGAACACGTTGAGTCAAAGCGATTTAAAAATAGACGACTATCACCAACGAACATGTGTGTGCATGTTTAGGTGTGTAGCACGTGCCCAGAAAAGTGTGCTCGTGCAAAAAGATTAATATAAAATAACAAGCTGCTTTTGTGTTCCACGCTTTGCTCGATGGTCAAAGACGTGTACGTAGATTTTTGTACGTAAATCTAAAGCACCACAGGCCTCACTTGGTTAAGGTCAGAGGTCATAATTTATGAAGACATGGGGGGAATAACGGCCTCCATTAGAGAGTTCCAAGATAAAAACCTCAGCTGACCAAAGATGAAGATTTGTCTCAAATTTGCACAAAAAAAAAAACAACAACAACAAAAAAACATCCTAATGATCCTTGAGATATATGACAGATATTCTGTAGACTGACAAGACAAGAGTGGAACTTTCTGGAAGGTGTGTGTCCTGTTAAATCTGGAGTAAAACACTGTGTTTATCATACCAACAGTCAGACATGGTGGTGGTAGTCTGATGGTCTGGGGCTGCTTTGCTGCTTCAGGATCTGGATGACTTGTTGTAATTGTTGGAACCATGAATGGGGTTGCACAGTCGCTGCCTGGTTACGATAAGCCAGCCCCCTCACTGCCAGCTCAAAGCTGTCCCCACACAGACCGGACAAAATGGCATTATCTACCCGTTTTCTACAAGACCTGCCGCGCATCAAGATAGACGATGTCCACCGGATTATTGAAAAACACACAGGGACACTTGCGAGCAAGTGGGAAGGGCTTTAAGCTGCATATAACCAGCTTTATTCATGAACATGGAGGTAAGCTAACAGCGTTAGCTCGGAGTTTCCATCGTCAGAAAACAGTGAAACAAATCGTCGTGATCGTGGGCTCTAACTGCTTCCCCAGTTAGCTGTACGTTATCAAAGTCTTCGCTCACTGAGAGAATAGTTGTTCCTGTAAAATAAAACGGCACCAGGCTTTAGCCTCCTCCTTCCTCACTTGGCTCTTTGACGTCTTGTGCTGCAAAGTGCAGACACGGGTCAAGTGTTCTCTTCTTACGTTCACAATCCATCTCTTCCCTGTGTGAAAACCGACTGCTGAATTAAATTTAGCTGATGAGGTACACAAGGGAACACAGCAGTGTTCAGCTGTCGACACTTCCCACCGCTGAAACATGTAGGATGGCTTCATCTCTTAGTACTATACTGTAATATATACTACGGTATCTCTTATCTTGATTATACTGTAAACACTATTTCTACCACACTCTACCTAGAACGCTTCACACATAGCCAGAAACTGTCATACTGGCTTATTGAAAACTGGAAGTTCTACTAAGTGCATAGTGCTTAAAGCCCATTCTGTTGTCTACCAGAAAAATCCTTAACCTCTGACCTTAAACAGGTTGTTCATGTTAGAACCGCCTAATGTGGCTGATATGAAATCATTCTGTAAAGAAAAGTAAGACCTGAATGCAGGACCAGGTTGGTTTGGACAGCTTTGCTCTCCTAATAAACAAAGTCATCATCTAAAAACAGTGTTCTGTATTTACTCAGGTTATCTTTGTTGACTTTGATATTGAAATGTGTTGATCAGAAACATTTAAGTGTGACAAAAAAGCAAAAACTGAAGAAATCTGTAAGTCTCTACATACGTTTTCACGGCACTGAACCAGTTTGGGTGTGGTTTTGTGCTCGTTAGTGTTTATATTCATCCGTCTGTTGGACGTACGTGCCCAGAAAAATGTGTTTATGCAAACAGATGAATGAAAACTAGAAGCTGAATTAGTGAACTGTGGTCCAGGCTTTGCTCGGCATTCAGAGACGTGTTTATGGCTACAGCTCAGACAGAACAGCCGCTATGTTCCACCCCGTTTTGTTAGAAAGTCTCTTTATTGAAACTTCCCTTTAATTTGTCATTTTAATCTCTTTTTCTAATATTTCTCATCAATTTGGCTAATTGGTATGATATGCAGCTTTCTGAAATTGTCTCTTTCCTTTGCACTCCCCCTCTCTTTCCCTCCCTTTCTCAAAGCGTGGTTTTGATTTGCATTTAACCCCAGATCTGGTAACGAGAGCGTGCAAAATACAGAGAGCTGCTCTTCAAACAAGCTGAAATCTTTTGTATCTATTCAAATAATTCCACCCCGTGACTCTTTACCAAGCAGCTGTGGCGATGCATTTGATTGTGACTCGAGGTAGGCTCTGTGGGAAAACACAAACACACGGCGCGCACGTTTGCTGCAGACGGACGTGTCTACACTTATTTCCACGATTATACCTGTCATGCTCGAGGAAAACGTTGTGGGTTTGGGAATGGATTGGCAACTTGTTCATTTCATAAAAACGAGGGGAGGAAGGAACGCGGGATGAATGGTGTGACCGCTTGATTTATTGTGCACCACTTCCATTCTGGGGCTACCAAATGGAATGTGCTCAAATTCAGCAGCACATTAAATTAAATATCTGCCGAACAGATTCTAATTTGATCACCAAGCTGTTTCAATTTCATTAGCCTGGTCCCTAATGGACTTTCACAGCATATTATTCCATCTAGCACAAATCCTATTCATTGGCTTTTTTTCCCCCTAATGAGCCCCATGATGCATGGGGACCATGTGGTCCAACACCACACACTGTGAGGTCACACCATTTTTCTTTTCCTAAATGAATGCCGAATCAAACACTATAAAGTCAAAGTCCACAGTGAGTAAATACCAGCACAATAGCCATCTTCCTTACAGACATCCGTGTGTTTGATGTGTTTGTAGGAGACCCAGAGGCTTTGCGTACTGCCTGTTACTTTTTGTTGCGTATACTCACTTGTAATGGTGCAAATGAAGCAGTATAGCAGGCTGATGAAAATTCATGGCTAAAGTTTTACCACGCTTCTGTGATTTAGCAAGCTTGTAATTATGCAGCATGCATTGCAATTACCACAGCTGTGCAGCCTTCTGACCATAAACAGAGATGGAACGATACCTTTGGAACCTTTGAGTGGTTCTGCTTGATGAATGGTGTTTTCTCTGTTGGCAGTCGACATTAGAATTATGGTCTGCTTTTTCACAAAGTTTCATAATCATATCAAAATAAACAGCAGAGTCTAAAGGTACAGTTTATGGTGTTTCTCTTATTAAAAGCCTGGTATTCTGCTTCAATAACAATGGTATTATAATATTGACACATCAGAAGATAATTAGCAGCATTTACATCTTAACTTACTTAGCTTAGGAATAGAAAATACTTTGTTTTCATACAAAAATGTAGAAGTTTGATGATTTTTGTTCAGATAGGCTATTTGTTAAACTACGTAACCTAATTTATTGTGTTTATTTGGTAATATATGTATATTGGAACTCAAAATTCAACTTATATCAACTTTCTTCAATAAATCCTACAAAGTAATTTGAGACTTTTGTTATAATTTATCACATTTTGATGTATAAACTGTAATAGAAGTGTAACGAGAACCGAGATCAATGGAAATGAGTCTCAGGTTTACAGTTTCTGTGCAAATACTACAAGTTGTATCTTAGACATTGTTGAACCATGAGTGGCAGAGGGGTCAGGTGATCACACTTTTACATTTTTGTTAGTCTGCCTTGTTTTATGTAGAAGATGTGATGAGTTAAAAAGACCCTTCAGTTCCAGGTGTGGAGAGAAAACGGTGAAGTTTGATTTATTTAAATTGTATATGAGATTGTGGGTCCACAATTTGTATTTTGGAAAGCATGTTTGGTAAAATAAGACAAAAATACCTACAGTTTGTTTATATAATGAAAAATTTATGGAGTAAAAAAGTTTGCTTGCAAATGTTTTGGAGAGTTTAGACAGCTCAAATATTAGAGAGGTCACAAAAATCTCAAAAGAAGAATAAAACTGGGATTGTGTGAAAACTATAATGGTTTAAAAATATAAAGTTCAACTTTCTGCGACCATTTAACCTTTAAATATTTCTTTTGAGAAGCCTGTCTGAACTATAGAGCTCTAAACAGTGGGGAGATTTATTCTGTTTCATCAATATCCCATTTTTTAGTCAGTGAGGAAATATTTAGCTTTTTTTTTATAATTTCATCTAGGTCACGAGGCGCTCTGCCACCAAAGGTCACCATTCCCAATTCAGACACACCTTTGATGTATTTGTTACTTTGAGCGTTTCCATAAACTACACATGCAACATAAATGGAAATACAAGAGGCAATTTGTAATAAGGGAGCTTCAGTATATTTGCATTAATTAGTGTTGCAGAAAAGAGAAAAAAAATGCAAAAACTTGGGAGGAGGGAATTTTAGTAGGGTTTTTTCTTCAGTAAGCTATAGGGACTCGAATGTACTTCCAAGCAGTTGACCTGCAAGTTAAAGGGTTACAGAAAATAAATTGAAAATACATTGGTGCTTATTGTGCGCTACCGTCATTGGTAGTTAACGATGCATTAGGAGCAACTTCCCCTCTGAGACAATGCAGCTCAGACACATGCACTGAAGAAAAGCAGCGATGATTAGGATCAGTGCACGGTCAGTAGTCTGAGTTCTGTAAGCGATAGCACAGAGCTGGAGAGGACTTTGCGGTAGCATTGATAAATGTTTTCACCAGGCCGTCCGCCATTAGTGTCAGGGCAAGTTACAGCCACAAGAGCAGACAAACAGGAAATAGAGAAAGAGTGGGCGTAAATAATTGATAAGGCTGACCCTGCACGATTCATATTCTGCAGCAGCAGATCAAAGAGCGCGGCTCCGAGTTTGACATTGAGCCGAGCGCAGGAGTCAAAGCCGCTCCCTATCCCCGACAAAGTCTTCCTCTTTGGTGTGGACCAAATATAGCTGGGCATTAACCAACGGGCTAATGGACTCGATGGTGTTAGCCCAACAATTACACTAGCTCTAAGTAAAGCAGAGTGGGAGCCATTTTGTTCCTGTCCACTCGATGAGGCTGTTCCTGGCGCTCTCAGGTGTAAAATCCAGCCTGTGTTGGACCGCTGGCTTCTTTTAGGTCCGATCAATATTTCAGAGGCATCCAGTGCTCTGCGCCGTGTATCCTCACACATGGCCTCTCACAACACGTCTGCAGCTGATTATGAACATCTGAATGAACATTTGAGCCACTCAATGATTTATGAGGTTTCACAGTTTTCAGAGGAAGGTTTATCCGAGCGGTGCATTAGCACTGTCACTATACGGCGGACTCTGCTTAAAGTGTGAGAAAGTCTAACCAAGGACGTATACCATGTTTTATGCAGCTCCACAGCCGGACGTGTCTTTCCTAAATTAGTAGCGCCTTTTCGTGGTCCTCTTTCTGTCAGCAGCGCTGTGCATGCATCACCGCTCGGAGCGTTTCCTGCATGTCACTGTGCTTTATTCACAACAGTGAAATATGTGTTCCTCTCCTTCTTTCTGTCTCATTTAGGGCGTAGCGTTGCTTCTGTGGAGCATCAGTGAAAGCACATAATTTCCCCTGAGTTATGGACACTTAATTAGATTAAAATGGTCATTCAGTTTGAGTTATAAACGACCCATTGTGATATCCAATGTGGCAGATTGTGTGCACGGGGTTTTAGATCGCCTCAGAACAATATGTGCCACGTTTTCAAAGGGCTTCATGTGACAGATCGCAGTTCTTGTGTTTTTCTTTTAGCTTAGCATGTACACTAAACTGCACAAATGAGTAGTTTTTCTGGGGGAAAATTGAATTTATTTGTTTATTTTATAAAGTTGGGGGATTTTTCTGCAGCAGCGGGACGCAGCAGTTTTGAGCAAACAATCAAGAATAAAAAGTGGATTTTTCCGAGGCTGCATTAATCCTCATTTGTTGTTGTGGTGGCTAATTACACCATCAGTACAATGGAACTGGCTCAAAATGAACAACAGGGCCCATATTTGTCTGATTGGTGTGTTTCTGATCATATCTGGGAAACAGCAGACCTCAATGGAACATAAGATCAAACGGATTATCATCCATCTTCGTGGGGTTCGGTGACGAAGACCTTTCGGTGTTTGCTCTGATGCTGAAGTGTAAAGGGGCCCAAAAACTTCCAGGGACATTTTTGTGAATTGAAATGACTAAAAATGCTATCAGTTATCTGTTTGTGTTTTAAAGAGCTCAGATGCATAGGTTCTAGGGGGAACGTGACACGGTGTTGGTGAAATGTGTTTCTAGTTTTATCTGGATTTATCAATAATCAATATGTGGTCATCTTGGGTCACTTGCAAAGACTGTTCAGGATTTTTCTGCCATTGTCATCGTTGAGATTTTTACCAGGTACGCTGGGTTTTTTCCCGATATCGTCTAAAATGGCTATAGGTGTGAATGTGATTATGGTTGTCTTCCTCTATGTGTGATGGACTGACAACCTGACCAGTGAACCTCTCTCATCCACTGACTGAGGGAGGTAGAAACCAGTTCCCAGACGGACCAAGCTGGTCTGGAAATGGATGAATGGATAGATTTTACCTGACATTCTGTGGAGAGTTCCTTGTTTTTCCATCTTCAAAATAACACCAGGATAGGCATACTCACAGAAACAACTGGGCTTAAAGGGAAGATTCAGATCTTTATTGTTCTTTGTCAACAGAATGAATGTTTCCAGTTCTTTTCCTCAACCCAAGCCAGTGCTGTTTCTTGTAGGTTTTGTTAAAAAGAGCCATCTCCTCCTGTCTTCACCAACTTTTAAAAAATTGGGCCCAGTAGTTCTTCTATAACATTGTTAGCACGTAACAAACCCACAGATGCAAGAGAACTTGATAACTTTTTTCTTGTTAGCTCTTGACTTTTAAGGGGAAATCAATGTATTTTGCAAACGTCAGTCTTCTTTTCTTGTCTTTTTGTTTTGTAGTTGTGACTTTGGTGTCTCCTCTGTAGGATTTATTCAGTTTGGTTGCTTATATTTTCATTTTAAATCCATTTCAATCTTAAATAGAGATTCTCCTTTATTGTGACTTTTAAATACTGCCATCAAACCCGAGGATCGCCCAGTCGACAGGGCATTGTTGTGCGCACGCAAAATCCTTTAACATTTTGCTCCTTTGCAAATATTTAACTGAACTTGCACACACCAAGAGACAGCTACAAATCACTGTGATGTCTTTGAGTTATCTCTGTCAATTACTTAAGATACCGTAAATGTCTCTGACACTGTGAAGGCCAGGGGCATCAATCCGGCATGTCTCACGTTTGTTCTAGCTTCTTCACTCTATTGATTCTGCTTCCACTGCTTCCCTGATCCACTTTTGATGGCCTCTGACCACAGGAGCTAACTTGAGCGCTGATGTCAGATGAAAGAAGGGCTATGAAACCCAAACTCCCACCCAGGGATGTGTTCACGCTCTGGATACCAGATCTCCCTGAGCCTTGGTATAGATTCACCGGAGTCATCTCGCTACAACTCCTCACTGGCCGTACCAGGTTTCAATCAAGGTTTGATTGGAATGCAATACCATTTGGGGGGGGGGGGGTCCAACTTTAATAGCATTGTTTGATCTCAAAGTGTCTTCTTGTAGTTGGTACATGCACAGATCTCAATCCATTTCTCTTTTTCTGCATCTGTACAGTTCTCGTCAGCTGATTTTTCCCCCCCCAGCAAAGCTAAACATGCTTATTCAACCCATCTCACCTCTATAAAATGGCTGTCAGGTGTATTTATCCATCCGGGGCCTGTGGTTTAACAGAATGGCCATTCAGCGAGCCGAGACCGAGGGTCTATTGTGAGCAGCTCGTCCTCTGTACAGCAGCTGTCCGCTGAGGGCTGTGATGGCTGTCTGCAGGATCGCCCACCACTGCTTTGAGTGATTTTCTCTCTTTCGCTCTGCCAGCAGCGCTCCGTGTGTTGCAGGCATTGATCGGTCCTGAATTGGATTGCGGCAAGCCTGATTACTGATGTCAGCGTGTGCCGAGGACACGTGGGAACGCTGGAGCTCCGCGTGCCAAAGCCTGGGCTAGCTAACGGCACGGGGAGGGGGGAAAGAGGGGGCTTACATTTTTCGGTTTTAGTTTCACAGACTGTGAATACTACATGCCTACACACACTGTCTGCATGATCTTGTTCTTTTTCTATGGCGCTGAAACGGTCTTTGTGTGGGGGGTTGGCAGCTAGCGAACGCTTCGGGGCCTTTTAGGCTATGAAAGGACTTTAGCACATCATACCAGTAAATTACTGTGATTTCAAGTCTGGAGTGTTTGCCGTTTAGAGCCAGCAAAGGCAGCTGATTGAATGTTTAGATTCTTGTGTGTTTTTGAAAAGATCCTTTTGCATGAGTTTCTGACGTTTCCTCCTCTGTGTGTGTGTGTGTGTGTTATCAAGCGCGTGTAAGTTTGCAAGTGAATTCTGCTCGCATCATTTGTTTACAGCCAGAATAGTGGCCATCATCTTTTCCACTAAGAGAACAATAGCCATTTTCCCCCTTTTGCTCAGGAGACAATGAAGTGCCTTCCCGCCTCAAGAGCGACAGGCCAATAAAAAACGTAATTGGATCTGTCACTCAAACGCTGCTGCAGTGCTGGGGTGGGCAGGCAGGTGGGTGGCGATGGCAGAGGCGGGAGGGTAGCTGGACAATGGGGGGGAGTGCACAATAAATAAATAATACAAAAGGTAGAGGTCTGCCGTCGAGCACAGACACACACTGTACCCTTTTCCTTGTTTGCCTGGAGGCTCTCAGCAACAGTTGCAAAGGTGTACAGTTGTTGTGTTTTGGTGTTTGTTTGTAGGGGGGTGGTGGGGGTGACGATCTGTCTTTGTTTGTAGGTATTAGCGGGTCGGTGATGTGGCTTTGATGCAGCCACACAGGAGAGCTGTGACTCCATCAGAGCCTCTGAAGGTCACCGTGGATTCACGAGGGCTGAGGTGTCTGTGTGTGCTTTGTATCCACTTCAACAGGAAACTAACGCATTCTTAATCAGGAGTGGAGATGAAACGGTGTGATTTTTTTTTCTATATATATAAATAGGGAATATGTTTGTCACCATATGATTTTCAAATCAATTCAGCTTATTTATCAAAGAGCTGAACAAAGCTATGCATCCGGATCAGTTCAGGTCCAGATTCTAACTGCAGTAAATGTTATTCAGTTGTAATAGAATTTGATTCAGCAGATCCTGGTTCAGAATGGGGTCTTTAACTGGGTCTGAGAGGACAGGAAAGAGACAAACCCAGAAGGACTGGGTCAATCATCATTTTTCAAACAGATGGAACAAAGTTAGTAGCAGCAAAAAACAGGAAATACAAGTATGGAGGGTGGAGAGAGTAAAGGCAGCAGAGAGAGGCGATGTGGTCAGTTTGTCCTCCAGCAGTCTGAGTCTATAGCAGCAGAACTAAAGGGATGAGCCAGGAGAACAAAAGCCAACTCTAGCTATGGGATTCATCACAGAGGAAAGTCTAAAGCTGCACTCAAAAAAATAAAACATTGGTTCAGCCCAAAAACATATGTTAACGTTTTCCACTAGAATTTTTAAGTTGAGCCAACTCCTAGCCGAATTACATTAATTCAAAGCAATATTTTAAGTATGGTGAAGTAGATTTTTTGACTCAATAAAACAAATTTTTAAGTAACACGAACTTAATAATTGTCAATATGAATGCAATTATTTAAGTTGAACCAATGTGATATTTTAAGTATGATGAAGCAGCTTTTTGGTTACAATAAAACACATTTCTAATTAAAATGAACTTAGTAATTGTCAACATCAATGTAATTATTTAAGTTGAACCAACGTGATATTTTAAGTATGGTGAAGTACCTTTTGGGTAACAATAAAACACATTTCTAAATAACATTAACTCAATAATTAGGATGATCCCTGCAATAGATCCATATAATAAGGGCATTTCCTCCATTTCCCTTAGTGTGAACACTTGACAGCAAGAAGATGACAAATGAAAGGTTGCTACGATTATTTAGAGGCATGAGGACAATGTCAAAACCTGGCAACTGTACAGCAGCTGACTCTTTCCTAGTGCTCAAAAAAAAGAGAAAATCAGACAGTATTACTCAAATGAGTTAGGCCCATTTATTGACAGTAAAAAACAGTAGCACAATTCTTAAACGTGCAAACCGCAAGATTTGTAGGCTACATTCTACTGAGACACAAAATAACATGCCCTCAGAAGCTCATAAGGAACAAAGTATTAAAATGTAGTAAAACCCAGTGCATGAAGTGGCACCAAAAGTGCAGAAAAAATAACAAGCAAATTGTGTGTGTTTTGTATGAGTGATGTACACCTCTCCTTTGCGGAAGGTCGATCAAGTCTGCTCTAGAAAATACCAAACTTGAGATTCATTACTTTAGAGCTGGCTTTTTGTCCATCAAGCTCAAGGCATAGTTTCTG
>SSNR01000055.1:513007-556472 GCA_006937965.1 Callopanchax toddi | reverse complement strand
CTGTTCATTTTCAGAACATCTGTCTCATTCTTAAAAACATGAAACAATCTTCAAGCCCAGTTGATATTCTCCCAACCTCTTTGCTTCTTAAAGCTTTTGACCTAGTTGGCCCATGCATTGTTGATTTTATCAATCTATCCCTCCAAACCGGCTCCGTCCCCTCCATCTTTAAACACGCTGTTATTGAACCCATCCTTAAAAGACCCAGTCTGGACTCCTCTCAACCAAATAACTACAGGCCCATTTCCAAACTGAGCTATATCTCTAAACTCTTAGAAAGAGTTGTGGCTGATCAGCTGGTCTCTTTTCTGGAACAACACAACATTTTTGATAAATTCCAATCTGGTTTCCGTAAAAAACATTCAACAGAAACAGCTTTACTCAAAGTATCCAGTGACATCATGATGGCAGCAGACTCAGGGGAGTTTACAGCTTTAGTTTTGTTGGACCTTTCTGCAGCTTTTGACACTGTTGATCACAGCACCTTAATGAACAGACTCCGTGACTTGGTGGGGATCTCTGGAACAGTTTTAGACTGGTTCAGATCGTACCTCTCAAACAGAAGTTTCAGTGTCCATATAAACAACATCATGTCAGATACTACAGATCTGTTCTGTGGGGTACCCCAAGGCTCTGTTCTGGGTCCACTCCTGCTTTTACTATATATCCATCCTCTTGGACAGATCATTAGTAGATGTCACAATGTCTCCTACCACCTTTATGCAGATGACATTCAGCTGTACTGCTCCTTCAAGGACTCAGAGTTCTACAAACTGTCTGAACTACTCGAGTGTCTGTCAGCTATTACTAACTGGTTAGAAAATAACTTCCTTCAGTTAAACCCTGAAAAGACTGAATGTCTGATTGTTGCCCCTGATAGGATGGTCCCTCTGATCAGTCAACAGATTGGACATTTAAGTTCTGCTGTAAAGTCAAACCTGAGGAATCTGGGTGTTATTTTCGACCAGTCAATGTCTCTTGAAGGTCACTCAAAACAGCTGGTCAGAAACTGTTTTTATCATCTGAGAAATATTTCCAAACTGAGAAAGTTGGTGTCAAAACCTGAACTGGAAATGGTTCTTCATGCTTTTATCTCCTCCCGTCTAGATTACTGTAACACACTTTTCACATGTTTGAACCAAAAAGCCCTTTATGGCCTTCAGCTGGTCCAGAACTCTGCAGTGAGGCTCCTCACTGGAGCAAACAGAAAAGATCACATCACTCATATTCTGAGGTCTCTGCACTGGTTACCTGTTAAATGTAGAGTTCATTTTAAAATCCTGACTCTAACTTTCAGGGCCCTACATGGTCAAGCTCCTGTTTATGTTACTGAACTGATAAAGCCGTACGCTCCAACCCGAGCTCTCAGGTCCACAGACCAGAATCTCCTAACAGTTCCAAGGACCAGATTTAAAAGTCGAGGTGATCGCTCCTTCCAGTCTGTTGCACCTCGACTTTGGAATGACCTTCCTTTAGTTTTACGCTGTATAGACTGTCTGGACTCCTTTAAAAAGCAGTTGAAGACCCAATTATTCAAAACTGCTTTTAAATAACTTTTTTATGTTCTCTTGTTGTTGTTTAATGATTTTGATTTGTAATGATATTTTGTTTGTTTAACTGATTTTATTTGTTTTATCATGTTTGATTCTGTTTTCTGTGAAGCACTTTGTGATTTTCTCTGTGAAAGGTGCTATATAAATAAACTTTACTTACTTACTTACTAAATCATCCAAAGTCGATGACAAAGCCATTTCAAATGAACACGGTTCCTGAGCTGCCGCCATGGTGTTTAATTTCAAAGTCGCAGCTCTGCCTTCATTGGCTAATCCCGCCCACCAAATCGTTAGAGCGCTGTGATTGGCCCACCAAATAGAGCGCTGTGATTGGTCTGGTACGAGACTGACCAGGGCTGCGGAGGATCCAGTGGATCGTGGCTAGACCAAAATTTGCAAAGAAAATCTGACGGTCTACTTAACTAGGCTACTTAAATGTACTAATTTCATGAAATAATATCACTGTAGGATGAACGTTTTACGTTTTTCATAAATTTTAACCAGAAAGCCAAATATCCCTAACTTTTGTGAGTTGTGTATGTTGGTGGGTCTTTTGTTCCCCAGTGGTTTTGTTTTTTGCTCTCTGAGAACCAGGGCTTAGTTTGTCCCACACCTGCTTGTTCGCAATCCTTACTTTGCTCTATTGCAAACTTTCTTTAGGTAGATCCTTGTTTTTGTGTAGCTGTTTCATTCAATATCTAAACACATTGTGTTTTTTCTTTTTCTTTGCTTTCATAGTTTTATTTTTCACAAGTATGCATAACACTATTTTTTGGTCCTTTAAAAATATAGGCTATAACTAAATGACTAAAAGACTGTAACAGGGAGCAGGGAGAGATGCAGCTCTCATACTGAGCAACAGCTGGCATCACAGGAAGGCCTCTCACCACACATCAGGTGCCCCAGCATGCTTCCAACATGTTTAGAATTGCTAATCACTTTAGTTGCATTTGGGTGCTAAACTTGGCAAAGGATGTAATTTTACCAAGTAGGATGGTTCATACTTTTATAATAAAATCACCTTGATTGGTTAAAAGTGGATATGACTTTCTCAAGAAATGATCTAATACATGGAAGAAGACATCATCCAAAAAGGATATGTCTGAAGCACTGCAGCTCTTCACCAGGCAGCTAATTCATTTTGGCTTTACAGTGATGAATCCACGTTACAACAATTGTCTGGTTATAGGAATAAATGGACACATCAGATAATTGGGTCCAGCTGTGTACTTGGATAGAAGGTCAGGAAAGCAGCTCGATGAATCACCTCAGTAAGGTCAGCCCGACACAGATCCCCATGATTTATCCCCAACAGAAGAGACCAACCACAAGAAGAGGTCATATCCATGCAGAATGTAGCCAAGTCCAAAGTGTGTTCACCTGCACCAGCTGTCAAAACATATGAACACAGCCAGGCCACATGTACAAACTAATGACAAGCATGCATTTTTTTTCAAAACCCCAAGGTCATTAGTGGCAACTACACTCTAAAAAATAAAACATTGGTTCAGCCCAAAAACATATGTTAACGTTTTCCACTAGAATTTTTAAGTTGAGCCAACTCCTAGCCGAATTACATTAATTCAAAGCAATATTTTAAGTATGGTGAAGTAGATTTTTTGACTCAATAAAACAAGTTTTTAAGTAACACGAACTTAATAATTGTCAATATGAATGCAATTATTTAAGTTGAACCAATGTGATATTTTAAGTATGATGAAGCAGCTTTTTGGTTACAATAAAACACATTTCTAATTAAAATGAACTTAGTAATTGTCAACATCAATGTAATTATTTAAGTTGAACCAACGTGATATTTTAAGTATGGTGAAGTACCTTTTGGGTAACAATAAAACACATTTCTAAATAACATTAACTCAATAATTAGGATGATCCCTGCAATAGATCCATATAATAAGGGCATTTCCTCCATTTCCCTTAGTGTGAACACTTGACAGCAAGAAGATGACAAATGAAAGGTTGCTACGATTATTTAGAGGCATGAGGACAATGTCAAAACCTGGCAACTGTACAGCAGCTAAGGGACTCTTTCCTAGTGCTCAAAAAAAAAGAGAAAATCAGACAGTATTACTCAAATGAGTTAGGCCCATTTATTGACAGTAAAAAACAGTAGCACAATTCTTAAACGTGCAAACCGCAAGATTTGTAGGCTACATTCTACTGAGACACAAAATAACATGCCCTCAGAAGCTCATAAGGAACAAAGTATTAAAATGTAGTAAAACCCAGTGCATGAAGTGGCACCAAAAGTGCAGAAAAAATAACAAGCAAATTGTGTGTGTTTTGTATGAGTGATGTACACCTCTCCTTTGCGGAAGGTCGATCAAGTCTGCTCTAGAAAATACCAAACTTGAGATTCATTACTTTAGAGCTGGCTTTTTGTCCATCAAGCTCAAGGCATAGTTTCTGGATTACCTCACAGGTACATTTCAAGTCCTTGGGATATATGGTTAAGAGCGTAGATTACTCCCATCAGCAAAGCACAGGATCTGGCGACATCAATCCCCTCCAGGATCTTGGATCCCTTGACTACGATGGTTGCACCCCCATCACCAATGATGGCAATCTTCATCACTTGCGTCGCAAGGTCTGCATCGAGCTCCTCCTCATCCTTTTAGGAGAAATTAAAAGATGTTAGGGTGTATAAAATACATAGCTCAAGCTCTTCAGGGTGACATGCATAAGGGAGTGCAGGGTGACCATGTACTTCAACACCTAGACCACAGGAGGCTGGAGCACGAGATAGAAACAGCCATATCTCTACCCAGGATGGCTGCAGGGTTCGTGAATGTTTTGGTTATTGAATTTTCCGTTCAGGGGTGAGTATTAAAAAACAAAAAATGAGTGTTTATTTGATTTTTGTTTCAAAGTTGAAAAACTAAAAATTAAATACAAGGCATTTATCATTTTAATCTTTACAATGAAATAAATACAAATTTGAAAATGGTTTGATTTTGGAACAGGACCTTTGTAAGTCCCTCCCCCTGCAGAGTCTCTCCATGATTGGCCCACATAAACCATCATTCTGGTGTGAAAATAAGGTAAAACAGGTGGTCTTTTGTGTTTGTATTTGAGTGATTTACTTTTTTCATTCTGCAAACTATGAAACAAAATCAAACCTTTTTCAGAATTTGTTAATTTCATGTTAACATTTCAAATGAAAAATGCCTTGTTTTCATTTTTTTGTTTTTCAACTTTGATAAGAAAATCAAATACTTTTTTTTGTCTTTTATTACTAACCCCTGAATGGAAAATCCAAAAAATAAAACATACAGACCCTACAGAGACATGCAGTTCCAACAAAATTAAAAGTTTAAAAAGTACTCATGTACTTACGTGGTACAGTTTGAAAAGATCCTCCTCCTTCTTCTCTCCGAGATAGACCATGAGGCAGCGAATGGCAGTTTCTTTGCGCTTTTCAACTGTGGAACTGGAAAAAAGAGAAAGTGTTCATTAAAAAAATCAAATGCAAGTATAACCAAAATAATAACAAGTTGAAAAGAAATTGTGTTAGTATACACTGGACCATGTTCATAGCAGCTATATATACATCTGACATGAAAACAGCTGAGGTAGATTAAACTACAGGTCTATTCATAATAAAGTTAGTCATTATACCTGTGGAAGCATGTCCTGAATCTGCCTCATCTTCAGGCCTGCAGCTCCTCCTTTTGATTGGGTCAAGGCCATCAGTTTTGGGATGCATTGGTCAAACTTGGCCAGAAAGGTTGATTCCAGGCTAACTGTTGTTATCCTCTTGAATTCATCGCATATCTGCAGAACACAGCAGTGTGAATGATCATAAGAGACATAATTATAAATAAATAAAGCAGAAATAAATATCTAAATGTGTATTTGGACACATTTAAAGGTTTTGTGTTTAAATGTATTCATTTCTACATTTTTAAAACATATTTTACTTCAAATTGTGGACATGTGTCCACAATGTATCAATCCACAGTACAAAAATACTGGTTTAATAAACATGTTATAATCTCACCTTGTAAATCATAAGGCAAAGTAACTGAAGACTTAGACGAGATCCCCACTTTCTTCAGAAGGCTGACCATGTCTTAACTAGAACCCCTTGATCCACAACACCATGACACTGCATCACACCAGAAAGCCATCCCTGTGCACACACACACACAAACAAAGACAGTTTTTTTTTTTTATTTCACTTGTGAATCTTCAATACAGTGAATATTTAAGTTTCACCTGTGTTTTCGTCACTGATTGTCAATGGATTCAGACTGCTCCTCACCTCAGTGGAAAAAAAGGTGATGTCTGAGAGGCTGACGGTCTGACCACATCTCAACTTGAACTCTTGGTCCATGACATCAGGATACCAGAAGATGAAGGCTGGAGTGTTTTTTCTGTGCAAGGCACAAGACAAAGTCACTGAAGACCTAAGTAGGGAAATAAGTTAAATTATTTTAAACCTGTAAATTCTGGTGGCCCACCAGTAGGAACGTGTGTTTTTATGACGGGGGCCAATCTTAAAGCAAGCCTTGTAATACTGCTCACATTTAAAAGTAAGATCAATTATAACAGGGAAATTTTCAGTGAAACTTTGAGGGTGACTGTGCTGCTCATGGAGGATGGATACTTTAGTGCAAACAAAATAGTTATTCATCATGAGTTGAAGAACACAAATGAAAGTACTTTTCAGGCATTTCTTAAACATTTCCAATCAGTATCTATTTTTAGCATCCTTGTAAATTATATATTTCTCTGTTAACATGTAACGTTCATCTTTTAATATACTTCCCTTTCAAAGCACTACCGGGTGATATGTTTATAACTACATTTTAAAGCAGTAAATGACTACATTATTATGTGAAGTGACTGCTGTTTAATTTTTTGTCACAATAAAATAAGTTTTTTGTACATTTGACAGTTATTGTGGGAAAGTATGAATCTAAAACACATATTTCTTTCAAGATTAATACATTTATCTTTTCGACTTTCGAGTGAATTCTCTTTTAAAGATATGACAAGAAAAAATATCTGGAGTCATTTCTATTAATTTATTCCTGCAAGTTACTAGTTTGTACAGTAACAGTGAACCATACCGTCTACTGTAGGTGACAGCGTGGGCTTCTCCTCAAACGTTACCGTCAGATGTGGGTCTCTTTCGGCTGGTAAACATCCGTGGCAGTCTCCACTTTCCACAGACCCGACTAATACGGGAGAGTTGGACCCTGAACTTAAACAGAACAGAAGCCTGCGTTAGCATAGCGGCTAGCGCCTAGCGATTCTTGTTAGCCTCGTGGCTAACAACATTAGCGATCTTTTAAACATTTTAAAACAGTAACAATGGCCTGTAACACGGTAAGGTTAGTTTTAAATGCTCCAACATGAGCCCATTTATTGCAGCTATCACGGAATTAGCGGCTCGCTGGCTCCGTGTACATTCATTCAAACCGGACTGCAGCGCACACAAAGGTGGGGGCAAGCTAACCGGCGTTTCGCCCGCCACCCGGAGAGATATGTTACATCTTTGTTTTACAGTAGACTATCACTAACAGAATCCTGAGCGAATGCAAATATGTGTAATTAAACATAAAGTTACTTACTATTCTCCACAACGCTGGAAGAGCCTTGAACATGTGGACTGGTCCGCTTGAGAAGAAGAGGGAAACTGTGGGCTGTTTACACGTCATCAAGTTGTATTTTACATCAACAGAACTTAAAATTTAATGATTTTTTATTAACTGATCATTTTAAACTCAGGCAAGTCATTATGATATATTGAATCAAAAGGCATAATTTGTGTGTCACCTGAACTCAAAAAAATAAAAATTTAAAGTAAAAAGTCAAATATGAATTATGAACTTGATTTTTCATTTCACAACAACATATATATTTAAGCAATGACTAAAGGCCCCATGATTTACTTTTTAGAGTGTGAGTCTTAAAAGTAGACTGCTGCATCATGGATGGAAACTGGAATCTGGTTCCACCAGAGAGGATCCTGAGAACTGAAAGCTCTGCCTCCCATTGAAACTCCAGAAATCACCAATAAACCTGCAGTCTGAGAGCTAAGTGGAGACGTCTGGAACAGAAAAATCTCTAATGTAATATCTGATCTTTGAGCACTTTATAAGTTAAAAACAAAACTATAATTTCATTTTTAAATCTTAAGCCTGGATCCACATAAGACATCAGCGATGCACCGCATGGTGCCTGAGCCGTGATTTTGAATAGACGCCATTGTAATCAGATAAAGTAGTCCTTCTAGGTCCCAGTTGCACCGGTCTACGCCACGGTGCTAAAGATACGCGACAGCTCTATTTCTGTGCCGAGGCGCGACTGAGACGCGTGTCACGACATTGTGGAGTACTTTATGATGCAGAAATTACGAGAATACGCTGAACCGCTACTAGTACGCCAAACATAAACAGCCGTCATTGCATGGACGAGGAGCGTTTCATTGAGACATATTTATGTAATTGAGCTTTTAGAAAAAGATAATTCCAATAAATAGCTTACCAATTGTTGAAGAATTAAAGATAATCCCTCAAAACACGACGGTAGTTTTGACCAAAAGATGCGCTTCATACTTCCTGTTTTCAGTTCCTGCGAGATATAGTGACTATCGTGTGATTTTGCAAGCTGCGTTTAACCTTCAAGAGAGACTAGAAGACTTGTTAAAGACGTGGCGCTACCGCTAAAACTGTAACAATCTGATCTCTAGTTAGATCTGGTTTTGATCCTCTAGAACCAGGAACCATTTGATCCCTAGCCAGAAAGGCTGAGATGCTTCCACAAACATCAGCCCGTCACATTAACACGCTGCTGCTGTTGTGTCCAGATGCATTGATTTTGTGTGTTTTGTGCATTCTGAACTCCTGTGCCCACACTTTCACTGCACACAGTTGTGTGTCTGTCTGAGTTTTAATGACAACTACTTATATTAAGAGCCCATTTACAGCCTCTGTGACAGAGGAGTTAAGTGCACATTCGAACATTCGGCTTGTTTGACTCCCCCTCCGAGCACTAGCTCAGCTTTTAGGGAATGGCTTTCTCATGTCTTTGGTGGCATTGCTGTTCCATTATTAAGTGAGCTGAGGAGAGATGCCCTGTCATTCACTGCAGTATGTTTTATACTATATCCTGTTTTTATGAACATACAAAGATGGTTAGCCAAAAGTAGGAAGCTCTGAATTCACTGCAGATGGTTTAAATAATCTTGTAGAGGAGTCTATGCATCGTCATTGCAGAGTTTTGGGGAACCTCGAGGGAAATGTTGCTACTGGATGATGCTCTGTACTTTAAATCAAGACAGGAACATGCTCCTGCACCTTAAGGGAAAATGCTTGGCAGCAAAAATGGGCTCCTAACTTAGAGACATGACAAAAGTTTGTTTTTGTCTCTTTAGGGTTTCTAGGTGTTCTACTTTATGGAGAAAGTCTGGGAGCAAACTGGATTCAGACTCTGTTCCATATCGATTCCATACAGACCTGTTTTTATTTGTTTATGTTTTACATGAAGCAGGAAGTGTTCACAAGTCGTTTATTACAAGTCAAGTCACAAGTCTTTAGACGGACAGTCCAGGTAAAGTCTCAAGTCTCTAGAAGGTGAGTCCAGGGCAAGTCACAAGTTTTTAGAGGGACAGTACAAGTCAAGACTCAAGTTTTAAGAAGGTTAGTCCAGGTCAAGTTACAAGTCTTTAGAGGGTTAGTTCATGTCAATTCTCAAGATGGTACAAGTCAAGTCTCAAGTCTTTAGAGGGAGATGCTATCTCGAATCTCAGGTCTTTATTGGGGGAGTGACTTGGGTCTAGGACTCAAATTCGAGTCCTCAGCTCTGTTATGAATGCAGCAAAACAGTAAACTAACAGCATGTTAGAAACAATCATTTAAAACCATGTTAGAATTAGAAAAACACATTTATCCCTACAGTAAACAATTGTCAGCAGCCACTACCAAAATGAGGAGTCGGTAACTTGAAACCCATCCATCACCAACACTCTAAAAAGGACATGAGCCATGTCGTGTTTTATTTATGTGGAAAAAAAATGTAGACTTTGATTTTGGATGGTTTAGAATTTGCAAGGAAAAATGCAAATTCTCTAAGATTCAAGTTGTTAATTTTCAAGTAGGACTTATGGATTTTCTCTAAGATGTAAGTCATAGACACACACACCCCTAATATTTTACTATTTCTGAGAGATTGACTCATAAAGGACTGTGTTAGCTGCGATGGACTGGCGACCTGTCCAGGGTGTCCCCCGCCTCTCGCCCCTTGACCGCTGGAGATAGGCACCAGCTCCCCCGCGACCCTCTGTGGAGGAATAAGCGGCTACAGAAGATGGATGACTGTGTTAGGTATAGGTATGGAGAGCATGTGGCATTTATTCGAGGTCAGCGGGTCTAAATGATGCGTCATACGCTGTAAGTTGTAACACTAGTTCTGACAAACACTGTTAAACTCTCTTTAACATTATCAGTGTCTGCACTTTAGCAGTCAGCCGCTCAGAGCCGGGCCCTGGACCGATCAATTAACAGTATGTGTCTGCTCCGTCTTCAAACCCTCCTCATTTTGGGTTTGTTTTGAGAAATGGACCCTCTGCTCTGGGGCTTCTAAAGAAAGTAATTACATTGAGAGATTCCCTATGGGGGATTAAAACAAACGACACTCTCTTCCTCACCGCCGCTCGCTCAGGCCCTGCCGCCGCTCCGAAGCCTCGGCTTGTAACGCCCACACAAATACAGAAGCTGTCACTATAAAACATGCTGGCAAACTCGTGAAAATGATTATTGACAAATGGGGAAAGAGGTCAGAAAATTATAGGAAAAGATTTATGGACGTGGTATAACCAGTTTAGCATCGGGAGCTAAACAAAACATAGCAGTCATGCAGTTTGAACGGGTGGCATCTGTCCTGCCAGTTTCATAGTGACGGGCTGCAGGGGGCATTACTCATCATTACAGTCTCTGCTGGCAGCCTATTCTCATCACATTACAGATGTATAATGAAGCGTTGCGCGAGAGCTTCCTCAGGTTCTCCGTGCAGTTCACCATTAGCACCAGCCGAGAGCATTCATCCAAGTCGCTTTATTGAACTTTTTACACTTAGTTTACTGTATAATTAATCCATTACTGCATAACAAAACATGCAGCAGGAATCATGGGAAAACACACAGTTCAAATGTGATGTTATGGTGCATTTAATGTGACTTGGTTTCATTTTCATGGCGATTTTCATGGCTTTAGAGCTACAGCATCAACCATTTCTTCTTTTTGTTTCTCTGCCTCCTCTAGGAACAAGGTAAAGTGGGCGTGACGTTCAACATCGGGACGGTGGACATCAGCGTTAAGGAAACAACCACTTTGGTAAACGACGGCAAATACCATTTGGTCCGATTCACCAGGAACGGGGGCAACGCCACCCTGCAGGTGGACAACTGGCCAGTCAATGAGCACTTCCCCATAGGTAACGCCAACAGCGTTTCTAATTTCTCTTAAAAGTTTGCACTTGTAGTGTAAAAATTGTATTAACTGTGTTGTTTAAAAACCACCAGACACCATCTGTTTCTGTATTCAAAGGGCACTACCCAATGAGGGCTAAACCAAATTACCCCCAAAACCAGTAGCAACGATTTAAATTTGGCTTTCCGTGACTTGAGCTGCATCTGTCCTTCTCAACTAGCAGATCAAGAAATCCTTTGTCTTGCAAGAAGCTTTAATGGTTCAGCATCTGGTCAGTTCAGTTCAGGAGAATTCACCAAAAGAACTTGGTCAGTGGGCAAAGCAGGGGGAGGATAGAGGCTGAAGCCCAGGGTGGCCTGTTGGCCAGATAAAGCTGCTGCCTTCCTGTATCTCTCATTCCCAGGTCAGCAGAAGCAACACGGCAGCAGAATACAAATAGGTTCATCAAACAGAACCCGCTCCAATTGGAGTCTCAGGCACTCTCCTTCTTCGGAGCAAATATGTGCTTCTCAGCTAGCAAGGTGAGAGAGCCAGAGAGAGGGAGAGGGGGAGAAAAAATCCTTTCCCGCTTCTATCTGAGTCCATTAAATGACTCCTTGAGTTTGATATCCACGTCTTCAGCTCACGAGAATCCACGCTGTTTCCAATTTTTTGCCTTTTCTTCAATGTCAAACAGGCAACGTACAGGGAAACAATACGGATAAAAAGCGTCGCTTAGCCAAAACGATGGGATGACACCAGATACCATGAACTTCATTGATCACTGGGATAAAAACAAAAAAAAGCAGCACCACACTGCTGGGCACAGAAAGTCCTCCATTACAGCTAAAAACATGAACGAGTTAGGGAATTTTAAAAAACTGAACATAGCAGCTAACGCTACCCAGTCATGAGGAGCTAACTAACGAGAGTTGACCCTTTTAGCCCCACAGAGAGCTGCTGGTAGCGTACCTTGACTGACTGGTCTGGTGTGTGTTTTGGTTTGGTTTGGTGCCACTGTAGATGACGTTAATCCCTTCTGTCTCCGGCTCTCTTTTGCCTTTGGCCGTCGTTGGTTTTCCGTTGACCAGATGACATTAGACGGGTTTCATAACTTCATTTTAGCCACAGTGGCGCTGCAAAAACTACTGAGTTTGAGTTAAAAACTGGATACTAAACACCTGATTTGTCCAAATGTGTTGAAAAGTTGTGTTTTCTTCAACTTCTACACTTCTTGTATGACAGTATTCATTATAACAGTCAGTGTCTGGGATACAAATCAATGGCTCTTAACTTTGACACTGTCCAGACGTCTCTTCTTTATTCTATCTATTCCTCCGTAAGAGAAATTCAGATCAAGGGTCAATTGCACAGCAATTTTTTTTCATGCCTCTAGATGATATTCACTGATTATAACTAATCAGTATTTTATTCCACCTTTCTTCCATTGTATCATCGCTATCATTCTTTGAGTAATCTAAGTGAGGGTTCAGGTTCATCGACTGCTTTCTCACACTTTAACTCAACAGGAGAATCAGCTGTGAGTCTCAGAATGTTCAATATCAGGTACTGGGTTGATGCACATTGTTTTCCTTAGATAAAAGGACATTTGAGCATTTTGATATATATCTACAGTAAGGACCATACCCACCCACTGATGACATCACTCAGTGCAAGCAGAGCCTCTAGAAACAGCAACAGTCAGATAGCTACATATTAATTTACTGACTAGACATGAGTATTAGACCAGTCAGATGACTACTTCCTGTTTATAGAGGTTTCACCCGTGCTGAGTGATGTCACCAATGGTAGAGAAATTACTGGAAATTTTGAATTAAAATTTAAAATATGAAATAAAACGTCAGAAAATAAATAAAAAAATTATATTTTAAAGTGTTTACCCCTTTTGTTTAATTTTAGTGTGTACTCTTCATTTTTAAATTAATGCAAGGTGTATCTTTTTCACAAAATTACCAATGTTCAGCTTTGATTGACACTATACAAAAACACTGTCTGTATTACTGAGGATGTAGTTTGCATAGCTGGCCTTGGATTGTGCACTATAGTGAGTGGATTCTAATATTTAACATATGATAGGAATGACGACTAAATAACATTCTAATCTGTTGCAGAGCAGCACAGTAACACTGATAAGTTTAGTTTGGGTGAATTTATTGAACACATCGAGCCAGATAAGCCTGATAAAACGACAGATTTATGGATGCATCAGATTTTGTGTTCAGGGTCTGATAAAGTGGTCAGGAAGTGTTTACAGTGAGTTACGTTTCCATTCACGTCAGCAGACTTTTCCAGGTATTCAGAGGAGAGTGAATGGAAAAAAAAAAGTTTCACAAAAGTTAAAGAACTGCTTTAATGTCTAAAATTTCTGCTCTTTTTGCACTTCCTGTTCACACATTAATATTGTTGTTTTAAAAAATGGGATTTTTTTTTTAGAAAAAACTTTTCAAAGTTGACATTTTAAAAACCGTTTTGGTACCTGTGCTCAGAAACGATGGTGTAGCAGCTTATTTCTGCTATTCCTGTTTTAAAAAACCCCAAAACCAAGGTATTTTTTACCAGATTTCCTTCATCTGTTGGACTTTATTCTGATCCTGTTGCCATTAAACGTTGCGTGACGTTTAACCATCCTGTCGATGCCTGGAGGATTTGACTATTCTCATTACCATAAATCCTAAACCAGTTAGGAAATCTAAAAAAAATCCTCAAGTACAAGAAAGCAGGGATATAGTATTTTTAATTATAGTGACCCTCTGCCAGGAATTCTGTAATATGAATTTCCCCAATCAGACATAAGTTTGTCACACAAGCTTCTCAGTATTGCAGCTCCTGAACTGTTGGTCCTGTAAAAGATTTCTGGTTGTAGCGAACAGATTAGATACATCAATTTGGCCCTTTTATAATTATGATCACAACAGAGCCAATAACTGAAATTAATTTGTGAAAATAAATGAAAGAAAATCACAAGTTTTGTAAGAATTTTAATCAAGCAAATAATGTTCTTTCTTTGTATTTTGGCATGCAGTGTGGACATTATCGCCCCCTTGTGGCATGATGTGGGTAATTCATCGTTTAGAATAAGGACACAGATGCTTTGATGATTCATAGCAGTGTAGACCAGGCCTCAGAGGATTCCTTTGATTAAATAGTTGTTAATAATTTAGTTTACAGTCAGTTTTTTTCCCCACTTTCATATATTTTAAATAAAAAATAAGTTATTGGGTTCACTTTTATTGATATTTCAAATTGCAGAAAACAGAATCTAATAAAAGATGGAAATAATGAGAATAAACCGAATAATTTAAATAATTTCTTCTGGATTTCAATGGAAAGGTTCTAAACAGTTATTACATCATCTGTTGTAGAAAGCTCGTTGACAAGCTAATGGCTAGCCACTGAATCTGAGCTGAAAGAGGGCTGCATGGTGGTGCAGTTGTTAGCACTGCTGCCTCTCAGCAAGAAGGTTGGAGGTTTGAATCCCATCTGTTTCCTTTCTGCGTGGAGTTAGCATGTTCTCCCCATGCATGCATGGGTTTCCTCACACAGATCACAACATACCTGATGGTTATTAATGATTCGTCACTTTGGATAAAAGCATCTGACAAATAAATAAATGTAGTTGATGACTTTCATTTTAGGTCAAATTTTTTTAAATCCCAATTTTTTATCCTTGAGATCCCTTCAGAGTTAGCATTTCTTAGTTATTTACATTGAATTATTTAATTATTTGAAGTAGAAATTAACAGCAGAGCTAACTTCCTGTCTAGCAAAGAATTATTTCGGAGATAATGCAAAACAATAATCCATCCATTTTGGACTTAAACGAACAAACGAATGACTTTATTTTGATTATTTCAAAATACAATTCCTATTTTAAAAAAGGAAATATAATGAAAAAGCAAAAAAGTCACATTTACTTCCCGTAGACGAGGGTAATCAAAATGAAATAGGCTAGAAATGCTTCACTGTGTTTCTCCAGACTGAGGCTTTTCTTTATAAGCTGAGCCCTGTCCACACAAACCCACTTTATTTAAAATCCAAACGGATCATTAACATCAACCATAGATATCAGCGTTTTATTAATCTGTGGATGAAAGGGGATTTCCACAGAGCAGGTTTCCATGATATAAATAGATCGTTTGTATTTAGAAATCAGACTTTGTTCCATTCCTCTGTTCATCAGTGTTCCCACACTGATCCCGTTCAGCACCGTTTCCATCAGCCTTTTCTCTTTTCTACGTGCGTTTAGCGTGTGGGCATTGGATTTGTGTGTGGGACTCCTTTGTCTCTTCCTTTTCCTCTAATTACCCCCCCCCCACCCCCCTCCAACAGTGCCCTCTCAGATCTCCATTCTTTTTCTGTCCTCAAATTCCTTCTTATCCATGTTTCTCCTCCTCTTCTTCTTCTTCTTCCTCCAGTCGCAGCTCATCACGGCTTTGCATCTCTCCCACAATCCTCTGTACTTGTGTGACAAGCCACATGACCGCAGGGCCTCGCCTTTTGTTTTTTAGCGAGAGGGCTCCAATTTCCTTATATAACATTCTGAATGTCTGCGCTCTTTGATTACACAATGTCTTCTGCGTGAGTTTGAATCTCTGAATCAAAGAATTACTCGACCAAGTCAGGCAGAAAGTGCGCTTCGCCCTGAGCTGGCTGCGGTTCAGCCGTTGTCTCAGATGAATGGCCATTAGCCTAACTACTCTGTTTGTGCCTGAAGGGAAAGTAGGCCTTTATGTGTGTGTGTTCCATCATTTGTGGTGTGTTCAAGCGGGTCGGTTATGGCAATAACAGCCTTGTGCTCATTTCCAAAAACATATGCACTCAGATTCATCAGGACTTTTATCCTCGCGCGCATGCGTTGACGCTCCACCTCCTGCAACCTGAAACAGAGAAAATATTTGACGATCTTTGACCTGAAAAACCGGGAGAGGGGGAAAAACAACAAATCACAACGTGTCCACGGGCCAAACGCGGCTATCCTCATCCGAAACACCATCTTCTTTATAAGCTGAGTTTACGTCGCTATAGTCTAATTTATCCTCTCAACGCCGTCGGTTTCAAGGCGACCTGATAAATGATTAATTTACTGCCCGACTTTGTCTGCTTCCATGAGAGAATGGAGGCAGGATCGAGGGAAAGCAAGCGGGAGAGCCAGTGGGAGAAAAAAACAGATTTTAATGGAGTAGAAAACTGAGATTAGCTGACATAGGGGAGAAAGAGCAGACATATAAACTGATAGAGGGGTATAGAAGAAGAGAAATGAAATGGAGAATGAGGGAAAAGTAGATAAATGACACCAGAATTGCGGCCGTGGCTGAGGAGGCTTGAATCACCCGAGAAGAGCGCCGTGGGCTGATTGCTGAGACACGGAGAGGGTGAGTATTAGGGAGCAAATGAAGGAGCGAAATGCTGCCGGACGGACGGTGAGCTGCAGAGAAAAATAGAAAAAGAGAGAATGACCTGAGAGAGGAGAAGACAGAAATGAAAGTCAGGTATAGATTGCAAAAAGGTGGGTGTTGTGGGATATTCATAACCAGCAGCTGAGGCTGGGTTTGAGCTGTGGAAAGATGGGTTTTGGACACTGTATCATCACCCTCCCCTCAAAAAAAAAAAAAAACGAAAATCCAGGAGCCTGTCAGGGTAGCCATTTTCACCGTTTTGATGTGCTCTCAGCTCTGGCCCCGTGATGGAACCCTGGTGAGATCAGTCTGGCAAACAAACCGAGTAGAACGAAGCGACAAATCAGCAGATGACTGTCGCTACGCCAGTGTTTGTGCTGACTGAAGAGCTGCCACCGATGGGAATAAAAGCTAAACATTGTTTTGGCTGGGAGAAAAAACATAGTGGTGAAGGCATGCGAAAATAGACACAGGCAGACTGCGTGTGAACATAAATCTCATTAAACAGAAGGAAAACAGGTTATTAGAGGATTAAAGGGGTGAGCGTTCAGTCACAGAGATAAGAAGTTCTCTATTCATCTTTACCACAGGTGGATGCTTATTAAAAATACTTGCAGTGAGCAGAAAAATGTACACGGGTAGAATTTCAGTTGCAGCATGTTGCGTGTTCATGTAATGGTTAGAGCTAATCTACATGTATGAGCGGAGGTTCAGGTTTGTCCTGCTAAGGATGAAAGTTTAATTACTGCTGCACCATCAGGCTGACTGGGAAGGGCTTAGATCAGATTCTGCCTTCAAAACCCAAAGAGAATTTTTTTAAAGGCACACTATGCATCCCCCTAGTGTCCATTTTAAGTCACTGCTAGCATTGTCTTTGCTCAGAAACCCCTAAATCTAACTGTTGAAATGTCTCCTCAGCCTTCATTGCTTTCTACTGGAGCGGTTCATCACTCATTCATAGAAATCAGCTGTGTTCAAGCAGGGAGAGATGGGAAAAATGCAGGAATCATGAGCTAAAAACACTCTGCGTTAGCACAACAGCTAGCCACATTGGGTTAGCTTAACCCTCGTGAGATACGTGACTTTAGCTGCTTTCATAAAACAATGCCGGCAAATTGCAGCGAACCTGAGCCGGCATCTGGGAGCCTTTGGTGCCGGTAATGTTGCTCAATCATGTGCGTTTCACAAAAGATTTCTCGGTGGCGTTATAAAGGAGGTATGGGGGCGGTCTTCACGCTGTCGCAGGATACAGAGACGTGAGACGGAAGTGCTCGTATAAACAGACAGGCAACTTCTGCTTCAGCCAGAAGCTCCAGGATCTCGGTGTCGCTCCAGTTTGACATCTCCGCTGAGTGTTTACAAATGCGCAGCAGCTTTCCCATGTTTACCTGATTTTTAAATACTTTCTCTGGTCGGGGGTCGGCTCACATTTGCTACGTTATTAGTGACACCTCCCTCTGTTGCGCCAAGGCGTAATCTTCATTCACAAGTCCGACGTTGCGGTAATATTACTATCAAGCGTGGTGGCACGAATGCCGCAAAATTGCCGCATCGCCATGCCGCTTTCATAAGACACACCGTGGCGGCAATATTGCGCTGATTTGCCGGCACGGTGTGTCTTATGAAAGCGGCTTTTGTGAGACTTCAGTTCAGCAAACCGGAGACTCAGAAGTTGCAAATGAGGTATCCTGGACACAAGCAGCAGATGGGGCTGAGTGACTTTTCCTTAACCCTGTTAAGGGTCATATTAGCACATACTGGCTCAAGAAAAATATTTAAAAATATAAAAAAGTTATATAGTGTGCCTTTAAATGTAAAATATATATTTTTAAATTTCTGATTAGATTTGATTAATTAGGCTGATTATAGTTTTTTAGGCAGGCACATCCATGGACGTGCTTGTGTCAGTCCAACAGCCCTTCTTTAATAACAGGGATGCTTTTTCTTGACACAACACTGGTGGACACCAAAAGAAATTCCCCCAACTTTAGAAGAAATGATGTCATATTTAGCAGGGAAATGAAAAAGATTTATTTTGGGAGAAGATTTTGAGCTTTATGCTATTCCTCCTATTGAATGGAGCCATGTTGCATCAAACAACCTCAGCTGGTGAAAATAAATGCCAAGAAACATTTGGAAGGAATTAAAACAAGTCGTAATTACGCCTAAAAGTTGCTGTGTCGTGTTTTGTATGGCAGATGTTAAAAAATAAAATCCCATTCATGTTTTTGTTTACTTTACCCAAAAAGGGCGGGAAAACATAAAGAAAGATTCATGGCTCTGTTTTCATCTGTTTCCACTCTGAGATCTGGTTTTACGCCTCTTTTGTTGTTTTTATCTTAAACTCTAAACTTTTAAATGTTTCTCTTTTAAGTAAATATGTATAAAAATGATAAATATGCAGGGGTGCACATAAGTGGAGCGCATGTAAACATCATGCATGCACACTAGTGTCTTCTGCCACAACGCACCACCAGTGTTACATCGCGGTATCAATCCCGTAGCCCGTGATCACACACTGACAAGCTGCAGCATGAGCTGAGTGACTTGTTGTGTCACTTCCTGTTGCGATAAAGAGCACTCATACAGCCGCGTACATACACACACTGCTCTAATTGAGGCTGCTCAATCTTCTGCCCAATCGGCACGATGGATGAGATCTATAATTATCTTCTTTGCTCTGGTTTTTACCACCATTTAAATCACAGGATTTCCTAAAATTGAACGTTTCACATAAAGTACCCAGATGTGTTGCTCCACTGTACTGACTGACATTTAGAAGTACTACCCTAAGACGTTGTCCAAATTTCTTCGATCGCTATTTGTTTGTTTCATTCTCAGAAGTTTCCCATTGTAAGAAGCTACAAGTAATTCAGTAGTTTCAAAACAAAATAGGCTTTTGTAAGTCGACCATCAGCTTTCTAAAAATCACCATAGGCTGCTGAAACCCATTTTTACATGTAAAATACTGTTTTTATAAATAACAGGTTTTTGGTGGTATTTTTGGATGTAACAAAGCATGAAAGTGTAACAGAGGTCTTTCCAATTTCCTCTTCTTTTGTCCTCCCCTTCAAAGTGAAAGGATGAGCACATTTCTTTGAGGAATTATCCGTCCACTCTACCTTCAAAAAATACAAACCTGAAAGGCAGACTGATTTAATAATAAACAATATACTGCTTTTATTGGCAAGGTTATCCATTTTCAAGTCACCTCTAGAAATTGAATATCAAATTGACAAACTATAGAGATTTTTCTCATTAGTTGGACAATTAGCTGGTGGTGTATTCATTACGGGGAAACTGTCACCTCATTAATCACCTGGAACGGTGTAGGAGCTCTACCTGAGACCGCGCCATTAGCGATGAATGCATGGTGAGCTCGCGACGTCTTCTCTCAGCTTCAGACATGATTTCCCTCCAGCTAAAAACAACTCCTTGAATTCAAATCCTAACACTTCCAACCGTCTTCTGATTTCACATGCAGCCATAATGGCTTCCTCCATGGCCCTTGTCCAGAGGAGAGTGTATTTGGCTGCCACCTGAAACCTGTTTCAGATCAAAGGAACGCGAATGGAGTCCTGCTAGTGGCTGATTAACCTGCTGGCAGACTCCTGACACAGTCCTTTAGCTCCCCGAGCTCCCTCGCAGCCTTAATCACACTCCTTCCCAGCTGGGTGTAAACTGAGCACTTGGCTGTGTTTTTCTCCTGGAATATGAAAGGTGGGGAAGAAGGAGCGCTGAGGTTTTCTGTGATTTTGTTTTGTCTGTAACGTAATGTCATGGAATCTAATAGACCCGGGATACGGCGTCCAGACTCCATCACAGGTGGCTCCCCGAAGAAAAGTGTGTGTGCACGAAGTTAACATTCAGCGGCTCAGTCACCGGAGACAATCCCACGCTAGGCACATTTTGATAGTTACGAAGCCTGGTTCTTTGTTCTGCACCGTGATTGATTCCATTCCTTTCTGCTTCAAATACCTTCTCACCTGGGTACTGACTGACGTCATGCTGTCATTTCTAATTCTTTACAGCCTTCACTTCCTCTTTGTCATACCTCAAAGCATCCGACTCGTACGTCTCAATCCTCAGAAGCCGACGGACTCTGTGATTGCCAGACGAAACGAAGCGCCCTGACACAAATACAATGGGAAATGGTGTCGCGCCAGAAATTTTACTCGCGCATTAGTTCCTGCAAAAGCAGCTTTATTAACTTTAATTCTCTTATACCTGGAACCAGTTAGCCTCAGACAAAGGGAATATAGCGGCCGGGGGGTGTTTTTTACCCAAAAGGCCTCCCACAAAGTCAGTAATGATCTCATTTGTATGCATTGTCCTCTTCAAATCTGCGTCGCTGTGGGACTCCCCCCCCCAATGGGTCTGTCATACTTTGAATTCCTCCTCTAACCTCCTTTTCCGTGCAAATTGGCTGCAAAAGCAACCAAAATAACTCACTACACCAAATCACTTGTTGCCCCTTGAAATGTATAAGCAGATGGTGTCCGGTGGGAGAGTTCCTGCTCTTAAATTACCGCCAATTTTTCTTCAAATTAAGGCGGCCAAGTCATGTTTTAACCACTTGATGTTCTTCTTTTACCTCCTTCTAGATAATGTTCAATGAATTTTCTGTGTTTATTTTTTATTCTTCCAGGTTATTTATGCATTTTTATCTTTTTTCCTGCTTTTAATTTGTGAAGTATCTTTGAGTGGAGTCTGCTAAATTGGAGTTCTAAATTCAACTAAAGTAACGCTTCCAGGAAAAGAAAAAAAACAACAACTCATAAAGCTTTTATAAATCCTTCTAAACCAAGATAAACCTCTTCATAAACCTATGTATAAATGTGTGTTGTCTGTTGCTGTTGCCGACTGTTTCAAGCTGTTTGTTAAACTCTCAAACTTTAAAGGCAACAGCGACATTGAGCGCTATCAAATGGCAAATAAGAAAATCCCTTTCAAATATACCCGGCCAGTAGAAGACTGGATTCAGGAGAAAGGTAAATCTCTATTAAACTTCTAGAATGTTTTTTTTTTCCTCTTTTTATTTTTAATTTTTGTCATTTCATCGGCTTGCTCCCTTCCAACCTTTGAGAATGAAAAAAAAAAAACAATTAAAACCCCGTAAAAATCTGTAAAACAGCACATTATTGTGATTTTTCCCACCCTTTAAGTATATATTTCCCCCCTTTTTTTGTCATTGTCACCTTCTTTTTGTTAATATTGTTAAATTGTCCAGTTAAAGGGACTGGAGGAGACCAGTGTGCAACAAGAAGATGTTAAAAAAAAAAACCATGTTGTTTTATTCATGTGTGCAAAGTGACTGGGAGGAGGCATTATCTATGCAGCAACAGTAGGCAGATTGTTTGGAGAGGAGGATTAACTCCCCTGGCTCACGTCCTCGGCAATGTTTGAGAACAAACTAATCAGTGGGAATATCTCCCTGAAAACTTTCCAAACAGCAGGTGTGCTCCTCTCTGCTGTAATTTATCTACTTGTACTCATCACACCAAGTAGATTCCTAACCTGTATTTGATGATGAAGAGATAATTGGGGCCTTTTTGACAGCGAAGTGTCACAGTGCAGCCCGCCAAGGCGCACCGTGGCCTGATAGAGCTGCTCTTCCTACTCGCTGAGGTTACCAATTCAGCATCTCGTTAAAAGTCCTCCCCTTTAAAAAAAAAAAGATAACAAATCCATGTTCTCAGTCCACATAATACCGCTCTAAACTGCTTTTTAAAATTCATTGCACATAAATATCTTAACCTTTTTATAAAGTCCCTTTAACAACTCGCTAAAACACTGACAGGTTTGAAAAAAAAAAAACATTACTGCTGCATGCATGACTCCACACATGCTATTTCATTTCTCTGATACGAACGCCCCGTCCCCGCCATTCCATACTTAATGTTTTATGTGCCAAGCAAATGTAACAAGCCTGCAAGTGTTCTAGCTTGTGAACTATACAAATTGAGATATTTAATGATGTGTCCTGTTTCGTGAAAGTTTCGTGCATTTTCCTTCCATATCTAATGCATGAGCAGTTATTTAGGTTTGCCCTGATGAGATTCACACGGCACGTTAGAATTTTTTTCGTTGTTCATATCATCTTTATTCATATTTTGAAATCTCTTTCCTATTCAAGTCCTCTGTTTTTTTCCCCCCAATGACGAATAATGAGATAATCTGGGTTATTTGAATTGTGGTGGTGTGGAGTACTTATGAGTAGTCACTACAGTAGACAGTCAGAATAATCTCAGATTAAAGAATCAGAGAGAAACTCTCCTAGAGGAGTCGACAACATTACAATCTCCAGCATTCAAAGCAGCTCAACGACAAAGCTAGCCTCGCAGTTTGAGCTAATTAGTTATTTTATTTCATCATTCTGACAGGAGATATCCATTAAATTCAATATTTTCTTAGCTTATTGTCTGTTTACTTGAAATCTTAAAAAGTTTTCCACTTTGGTGGTAATTTGCTAAATGGGACACCGTCTGATTAGCAGTTAGCTTGATTCCTTCATCAGAATTCTTTACTGATTACACATGAATAACGTAAACCTTACGCACATACCTCAACCAGAAAGAAATTAGAAGGGTCAGCGTTTGAGTGGAGGTGCGTCCACATCAGCTGCACTTAAAAATAATCTGCTGCCCAAGCTAGATGCAGTCTGTCATACCGTAAATTCAGCTAAATTAACTACACATTAGGAGGAGTATGTCAGACTGTGCGTCTATACACAAGAACTAAAAGCAAAAATCCTTATTACGTAGTAATCCTTGCATTAATGAAGAGCTATGAGCAAGACATTTAGCTTTGTGCTAATGAGCTTTCTTTGGTTTTAAAAGGTCAATTAAATAAACAATAACACTCAAATTTAATGATTTTCTTAAAAAGTCAACATTTTAAAATGTAGCCAATTCAGACACTCCTCCAAAAAAAGCTGCTGACCTTTTGCACATGAGGATTGCAGTATGTAGATACTGAAACTGATTACTGCTACTGCCTACTGCAGGTAAGATACTGACTCATAAGTAGACCACATGACCCCACTTTAAAAATAACCATCCCTTTAAGATCACCTGTAGAGTTCATGTTCCTGCTTATTTTTAGGATGTTTATTTTTGCTTGTGCTGCCTTGCAATATTAAAATATAGTTTCTGACATATTGATTGTAACAGCTAAGGATTTAAGGCATGCTATAGTATTCTAACATTTTGATGGAGATGTTGATGTTGAAAGTTGTATGTCAAATTTTACAACAGTTTGACGGTTTGTTGCATCAGATGATTCTGAAGGTTGCATCTTCATCCCTCTTCCCTCCCTCCTGAATCAGGCCGGCAGTTGACGATCTTCAACACTCAGGCCACCATCTCTATCGGTGGGAATGACCGAAAGCGGCCCTACCAGGGCCAGCTCTCTGGCCTCTATTACAATGGGCTCAAGGTTCTCAACATGGCCGCCGAGGGCCACCCCAACATCAAGGTGAACGGCAGCGTGAGGCTGGTGGGTGATGTGCCCGCTAGCCGGGGTGCGACGCGCACAACCACCTCAGTACCACCAGAGATGTCCACCACCTTCATCGAGACCACCACCACCCTGTCCACCACGACCACCAGAAAACAGCGATCTCCACCCACCATTCAGGTTGGTACGGCTGGGGAGAGGGAACTGGTTTATTGGTTTACTGGGGAGAGGTTGAGAAAAAGAACAACCAAACTAAGAGGTGTTGAATGGTTTACTGCCGTTTAGAATACTTGGGTCCTCTCAGTGTTTGAACCATCTCTAACCTGACTGCTAAAGGTTTGTTTTTTGCTGATCGGACATTTTTTTAAGGCAGAGTAAACACCAAAAGCGGTTCTCCAGTCTGTCCTCTTTAATATGTTTTTGGTATTTCTGAAGGGAAACTGACCGTGGTTGAATTGAAGCTGTGCTCCTTTTCTCTGTGCTTGATCAGCCAAGGTCAGGATACTGTATTTCTCATTCTGTGGAGGATTGAAGAGCTGCTGTTCACCGAGGTGTGCAAATCCGGCCGCTCCTTTTCTCCCAATGTTTCTCTCTCCCTACCTCTATCTGTCACTCACCCCTCCCACCCTTTCCGGTCTGAGAGAGGCCTTTCTCCAATACGTTCCGAGTCCGAGTCAATGAATGTCACAAAAGTGCCAAGAAAGTAATCACGCCCAGCAGTCCTTTGACACCTAGAGCACAAATTGAACTGTTCGTTGTCTATATTAAAGCAATAACTCTCCATCATGGGTGAGACATGGTTGGGGGGGAGAGGTTTGGTTGTTGGATGACAGACCACTGTTATCTCCCACCTCAGCTCAGCATCAGATTGCCCAACACACAGCGACACTGGCCCTTCGTGTCATCGCTGACACTTGTACGTCTTCGTCAGCCTGAGTGTGGAGGTCGCCAGGGTACAAGATGTTGGAAAGCCACTAAATACCAATTTTATAGACAGAAATGACGGTCAGAAAATCTTTTATGTGAGGTTATAAGGTGCGGAACAGAAGCAAAGAAATCTATTTCCTTCCTGTCTATGTGCAGTAACGATGACTTAGCTGAGATACATTATGTTGGCACATCAAAAATGGGAGAAATTGTATTGTGTCTTTAGCTATTAATATCAAAGGAAGTCAATACTGCTCCTGCTATGAAACACGGCTTTTCAAGGTGAAACGATGAACCAGTGTTGGTACCCAGGATGCCGCTGTTAGACGCCAGATAATGCAAGTCAGGTAACTCAACAATAACATTGTAGTTTTCTGACCTCGCTAACTTTTCATTTTATTTTTGTATTCCTTTTGAGAACGCTCCTCGGTCATTTCTCTTCCACGAGCCCCCCGTGACAGGCTCTGCTTTGATTCACGCGGCCGTGTCGCAGCATTTCATTTGCCAAGGCCTTTAATTTTACAGTTCCCTTGCTGGCTGTCAAATACTGTGGTGTGAGAGGAAAGGAGAGGACCTGTACCCGTTTGGCAGATTTCTCCACCCCTCTGGGTAGTATAGGGGAGTTTGGGGAGTTGAGCTATCATTAGTGATGTACTGCAGCGCTGAAAAAGAGATATAGGCGTCTGACGCGACACCAGACTCAAGCATGTTCACAGCTGTTTTAGAAATGGGTGTGTGGATCGTCAGACGTCTATTTTAGGCCCGGTGAACCGACACTACCTGTTTCTTTTTCTGCAAGCGAAAAGAGGTGTATCCCCTTGGCATCTCTGGATCAACAGGATGAGAGGTAGAGGTGCGAAGTGGAGAGACCAATCTCACGCTTAATTAATGATGGCTCCGTGGAGAGGAGCATGCACTGACATGACAAACACGTTTCATTTTCTTTTACTCCGTCTCTTCGGCTGCTGGCTGCTTTGGGTGGTTTGCACGTTTATTTGTTTTGAAATGTCAAAAAAACCCTCCAAATTAAAATAAAAGTATCTAAATATTTACATTTATTTACTTTAGCTTTCATTTTATATAGTATTATAAGCAGATTTTCTATTTGAAAAGAAATGTCAAAGTTTAATCTAAATATTTTATTTTATTTGAATATTTCATCTCAAGTCAAGGACTTTAAATATCTTGGTGACTTGCACACAAGTGATGGTAGGATGGAGTGAAAGACAGAGATATCTGGGTTACCTCTTGGATTAGCATTGGAGGATGATCGATCAGTTGGTCAGTCGATCGATTGACAGTGCGTGTACTCACAAGCAATTTGTCTTGTTTACCAAGTACATTTTATAGGTGTGGGGCTAAAAATTAACATCATCCTGACAGATTTTCCAAATGTTTGGACATAATTCTTCATGAATCTGAGACCTGGCATCAGATCCGTCAGCCAGCAGCTCCCTTTGTTCTGTTGTTTTTACTTTCTTTTCAAAACCTGTGCATTTTCTAAAGATATAACTCAAGTTTCATCTGTGAGACGTCAAAATTCAAACCACATTCATTTTTTTTTTTTGTTTAGCTATGAGGATGCATGCTAGCGTTAGCTCTGTTAGCTGTTGATACATGCTTTTATTTAAAGCTAAACTTAAGGAGGACCAGGAACTATTTTACATCTCAGGTTTAACCTGCTGATGGTCTCATTTAGTACTCAGACACACAAGGAAAACAATAAATCAATGTGTTTCATTGCTTTAGAGAAAACTGCTAACGTGACTGACATGTGAGTTCATCACGCAATAATGGAGAACTCACAACCATTTAAAAACGTCTTTAAAAACAAGAAAAGACCTCGTTTCCTTTTGAAAGACTTCAGATTCAGTGCTCATAGTTTCAGCTCAGGTGATGACAGAAACGTCTTTCCTACATTTGCTCATACGTGTAACCTTGGTGCATCAGAGCTCTTAACGAGTGATTACTAAAATGAAAAGGTCTTTAAACAGGCGGTGAAATCAGAGGAAACTGAAGCAGGTATTGGTTGTGAAGAAGCAACCAAAAGGCCTTCAGCTCTGCTGACTCCTAACTGAAGCAAAGCATGTTTTTAATTATTTATTTTTTAAACTCTGGCCAATTTGATGTGGATAGTCGTTCTGGGAATACGCATTTATACAAAGCTCTCTATCATGGGAGATCAGCGCCTCACGTTCTCAATTAGCTGGCGTTGCTGGCGTGAGATGTTTGGGAACAAGTAGAATGGGAGGCTGCAATCTAGAGTACCGTGGGGAGACGCTGCCGAGGGAGAGACACTGAGAGTGATTTGCATGTTTGCTGTGTTACAGAAATTGCTCGCGTCCATCATCTTCAACTGGCCCGTTGCTGAGGAGATGAGGAAATGAGAGTTAAATTGTTTGAAGCGTAATTGCAACATGGATTAGTCTGTATGCTGGTTCTGTATTTTCAATGGAAGGTGGAGAGTTACTGAAAAAGTTTGGCGAAATTGTACAGAATGCAGAAAATGCCAGAAACTTCAGACTTTTGTACTCCCTGCTAAGCTGTCACTGGTTTTGTTTTCCCACATTTCTCACTCCCGTCTGAAAACCTTTGCTTTACTCCTGGGGTTTTACAATGATCACTAACTTATTCTCTCAAGACGTAGCGGGGGGTAGAATTGCGCTCCATGCTGTGCTCCTCCACATGCAAGATTAGATTTGATGAGCGCTCTCCTAAGCTCATGGGTGTGAGTGGGCAGATGTGCCTCATTTGTCCACCTGCCATTAGTTTATCTTCTGTCAGCTTCTCTTGGACCTGCCACTAATTGTGTATAGGTCAAACCTGCGGGCAGGTATTCCTTGAAGAAGCCTTTTCCTCTGGGTTTTTTTTCTCCCAACACACACCTCGGCTCCCGGTAAGTTGTCGGAGATAAATGCAGGTGGTCCGCCGGTTGCTCAGTACGTCCAATTAGGAGACAGCAGACTGATGGCGACCCTGCTGGGGTGTGTGTGGGGCTCATTAGAGGGGTGGACAACAACAACAACACACAAAGACACGCGTGCAGCATGTGGAGGATTGCTGCCTCGCACATGAACGTAACATAATTGGAGTAAATGCGTGCGCACGCTCAAAATTCAGTGGCTGCAGTAATATCCAAAACATCATCCAGAAGACCCCCACCACCACCACCACCACCACCATCAACATGACACACTCATTCCTGTCTCCACTGACTGTTGTCAGAGTTTATATTCAACACCACGATTGTAATTCCCTTTATGAATTTTTCATGCCACTCGGCGTGCAGCTGAATATGTACATAGAGCTGTTTCCATTAGAATTCTCTGTGTGAAAGTGTTTGTAGATGTTTGCAATTTCATGTCAGTACATCATGTGTTTCTGTGTGTTTTTCTGTGAGCTCAGAGCAGTTTGTCTCTCGGTGTGTGTGAGAACCAGCAGCTAGCTCCAGGGGGTTTTGGACCACGGGGGGTTGTGTAATGGATGCCCCCACCCCCCCACTCCTCATGCCTTGCAACACAGTTTATCTAGATCCTCCAGGATTGCTTGTGTGCGCGTAAACCTGTCTCGGCAGACGCCGTCGGCGCGGCGGGGAACTCTCGTGCACCAAAAGGCATCATCAGAGTCGGGCGCAGTTTGTTTTTGAACTGACCACATCGGCACATGCTCTGGGTGGGATACAGGTTCACTGCATGCTGCGCTGCCTGCAGAGGCTCCTGACTGGTTATAACACAACACGCTCGGCCAGCTGAAACCTCAAAAAAAAAAAAAAAAAAAAAAAAAAAAAAAAAAGCAACGCTAACCTGCTGTGTTTTGGTCAAATTTGGCCATTTAGTATTTTTCTAATTGACAAAATATCTGAACAGACAAAATACTGTATGGCAAAAATATCATATTGTGATTGGTTTACAGCGAAATAGCAATTTAGTCCCAGTTGATATAACTTTGTTTTTTACAACTTTGCAAGTTAATAAGCAATGTTACCATAATATTTCCTTTAAAAATCAACAACATTTAGGCTAAAAAACAGATTTCAATCAATTAAGCATTAGCTGCTAACGGGCGCTAGTAATCAGGGTACAATAAGTCGGGGAATCTACCCTCCTCTGCTTTTGATATCTTCCTCTCTGGTCATTAATCTCTCACCCCCAGAGGGGATCGGCTTCTATGCTTGTCTCACTGGACTGACAGAGCAATACCCGAGTTTTTGTTCAACATGAATGATCCGCTGCCCGCAGCTGGAGGTGCAGTGTGAGCTATCCAGTCCATGGGGGAGGGGGCCTGACAAGGTGCAGCTCTGTGATCTATCTCCACACTTCATCTAGCCCTTATCCTCTTGTTTCCATGACCTCTTTGTTCTAGATTAGGTTTTTCCTCAAATGTTCTTTGTGGTGCCTTCACCCTTGGGTCCTACCAACCATAGAGGTCCGTATATCCTGTCCCGTACCAAACTCTCTGGGTTTCTTCAAACAGAAACACTTACTGGCATTCTCACAACCAGTCACTTACAGAAAGCAGAAAATGGTGGATTGTCAGCTCTGGGCTGGGGGAGCGGTCCTACCTTAAGTGTAGGAGTATCTCGTGGGTCTTGTTGATGAGTGAGGACAGGATGGAGCAGGTGAGTGACAGGAAGATGGGGCAGCATCTACAGTGTTGCCAAGGTAACACTTTTGATTTATTGCTCGTACATATGGTCTTAAGCTTTGTGTACTCCTTAGAGTAGCTGAGCTCAGCCTTAAAGGTAGGGTGAAGAGCTCGGACATTCAGGAGGGACTCCATGTTAAGAGGAACCCCCTGAGGTGGTTTAGGCGTGTGGTCAGCATGCTCACCTCCCAGGGGAGATGTTTCCTTCTGGGAAAAGAGCACAGGGTCAACCCAGGACTCACTGGAGAAATTAGATCTGCCTGGGAATGCTCTGGTTTCCCTGGAGGAGCTGAATGAAGTGACTGGAGAGAGGATGGTCCAGGGCTTCTGACCTGCCATCTGGATAAGGGGGAAAAGATCATCATGGATTTATAGCCAGGTGTATGGAGGAGGCTGTTTTTGACCTGAAACTCCAGAAGGATTGAACACAAACGGATTAAATCAAATATGTGAGGGTATAAAATCATCTCTTCTTTTTTCCCACTACAGATGTCATCTCACCAGGCACACGCCAGCAGACTTACATGGACTATCAAAGTGGAACAGTTGGTATTAAATTCTGTTCCCAGCCAGTTTAAAGAGTTGTGAGGTTGCTGTGAGATCCCATACACTCTGTGGTGTTTAATTAACTTTTTTCCAGCACAACGGTTCTGGGAACAAAACTATTAGAAAAGTTGAACTGCTGCTGCCAGCATTCTTTTTTTTTTTCTTTGTCAGTTTGTAAGTTACTTCATGTAGGAAGCTAGGGGTTTTTTTCTGCTTAAGGGGAAAAAACCAGCTTTGTTTTTCAGATTTTTTTATTTAATTCTCAGTAAAACCCCATGCTAATGTCATCCTAAACATTCACAGATCTGCACCCTGATTCTGTGCTGCTAGTAGCCGCTCTAGCTACACCTAGCTTGGACCTTTGATGGGATTTTCACTGATCTATTAGAGCGCCATTGCATTTGCAGACTCAGTCAGATTTAATTAAATATCAGACAAAGCCTTTGATGCTCCACAGTGATGATTTATTCTGTTGGAATGCTCAACTGACTTGTTAGCAAAGCCTAAATGTTTCTCCTCTTCGTCTGCAGAGAGTTGCTACAAACTACAATCCAACCTGTTGCTTTTTAGAGTGAACTGAGTGTAAAGTCTGGGAGTGGGATGTTATCCTTGCTTATGCATGTCGAAGGCCTGCAGGAGGGCTCCGGCGTACGGTATGTTTTAAGTAATCTCTTCGTTGGTTAGCGATTATGTTTCAGCTTTCATCTTCTAAAAAGAGACTAAATCGAATGCTTAATTTGGTTTGTGCTCATTAGGAACCAAACCCAAGTGGGACTTCTTGCTAATATGGGACACGTAAAGCTGCCAGCATCAGCCGTTGCGTAACGCCTGCATTGATTTTTGTTTCGCAGCCTTGAAGTCATAATGGTGCAGAATGAAGATGACAGTGTAGTCTCAAAGGAGATGGGGGTCAAGCTGAATTTCACTGGATGTTTCGGACATTTCCAACAGGAAGTCAGAAGTCCTCTCAATGACATGTACCAGATTACTCACTGATTAAGCTGTAATTTATCATCATTTAGTGAGATTTTTTTTAAAACCTCTGACACAAGCACGTCTTAAAACATACTTTTCGTATATATTTCGTATATATACAGCACATATAACTGACTTTAATGAGATATGAGAACATTGTCAGCTATTATTTATTATTAGTATTACTATTTACTCTATAGTGGAAGTCCAGGCATAGATTAGATTTTTTTGTTTTTGTTTTTTTGGGATGAATTTCCCATTTATTTAACCTTAAAAATAGCTGATCATGATCAAAACTGTATGAAAAATCAGCACAATATTGTTTTAAACAGATTTTTTGAATGAATTTAGTTGATTATTCCTGACAGAATAGAAGAGCTACAGGCTAATTACATCATGGTTAAGACAGTTTTCTTTAAACTTCTCAGATTTTCAAAAATTTATTTGGGGTTCTTGCAAATGCAAGATGCTCATCTTTACACTCACTCTAAAAAGTAAAACCATCATTTACTTAGATTTTTTTGGTGTAACATTTTACACTCAAGACTTTTGAGTAGATTGGAGACAATTATATTGATAACGTTGGCTTTTACTTAATATATTTGTCTCCAATCTACTCAAAATTCTTGAGTGTAAAATGTTACACCAAAAAATCTAAGTAAATGATGGTTTTACTTTTTAGAGTGCTGCTTTCAGTTTTATATTAAACAGTTATTTCAGGAGAAATAAGATAAAATTAACATTTGACCTATTTGTTGCTGCAGATAGCTAGTGCTGCCGCTAGCTGCTGTTACAACAAATTCTTAGGTTTTATGATTAAAAAAAAACTTTTTTGTAGGTTAGTGTACATGTGATTCACTATGAGATTTTTGAGATTAGAATTGATTTGACCACAGTCATTCACTTTATCTATATGTGAAGTGGCTAACCGTTAGCTTAAATCGTTCTGTTCAGAGCTCATTTCTGTTTCTCCAAACTGGTAAAACGCTACCAGGTGAGATATTAATTCATGACACTCCACAGAAACACTTCAAAGGTTATGAACTATCATTTTAAGGCGTTTATGTTCTAAATGAAACTTATTTTCCACCGCCACAAAGCGTCCATGTTCTTTTTTAGTGTTAGCAAAACACAGTATCTCATGATTCACTGACCTGGTTTTATTGAAACTTTCAGAAGGTCGTCATTTGGTACACAGCTAAAATTGTTTCACTTTAGTAGATAAAGGCACACTATGCCAATTTGGCTTGTTTTTTGCACCCCCTAGTGCCTGTTTTAAATCACTGTCGTAAAAGTGTTAGCATTGTCTTTGCTCAGAAACACCTACATCTAACTGTTGAAATGTCTCCTCAGCTTTCATTGCTTTCTACTGGAGCGGTTCATCACTCATTCAAAGAAATCAGCTGTGTTCAAGCAGGGAGAGATAAAAAAAGCAGGAATCATGAGCTAAAAACACTCCGGCGCTAGCATAACAGCTAGCCACATTGGGTTAGCCTGAGTGACTTTTCATTAACCTCTGTAAAAGGTCATATTAGCACATCAAGAAAAAAGATTATAAAACATGAAAAAGTTACATAGTGTGCCTTTAACCCAGTCAAATGTGGCCACTACAGCTAATCAAGCTTTACCAAACACACAAATGGCTAGAAATGTGTCAGTTTTACAAATACTGAGCTAAAATTTTATGATTTTAGAGTCATTCACAACATAAATGGAACAAAAGGCTATTTGTTCCCCTTGGATTTAATGCTATCTTGTATAGGGTCTGAACAATAATACAACTTTTATACAAAGCTGAAAAACAAACAAAAAAGAAACAGAGAAAACCTAAACTTTAATTCAAAGGAAAGTACAAATCAGAGTTCTGAGCCAAACAGAGTGATGCAGAATTAAACCGTCCCGTAAGTCCAAGCCAGATGTGTGGAGAGGATTTCAACCCTCGTTAAAAAATGTATATTCAGTTTCACATCGCAGATCTCAGTGGGACGTCGAAACACAAATCACATCAATTCACAATGAAATCCGAGATGTTAAAAGAGGAGTGTGATGCCGAGAGACACGTCTGCATGAATCATAAAGATGTGTGGAAAAAAAAAACAACTGAGGAGGAAAGGAAATCAAACTCGAATCACGGCGACTATTTGGCAGCTTTTTAAACAGCAACAGAATCCGACACAGATACAGGTGTGTCGCTGTTAAATTATCCACACACTGAGCTCCCGTATGATCACGCTGCTTTGGAATCGAGCCCAGTGTGAGTAATGCAAACCTGAATTCCAGAAAAATTAATTAGCAGTGATTATAACTGGTTGGTGTGAAGCGCTCTGAATGTGTCAGCGTGGGTTCAGAAACAGAATGAGAATTGATGCTTTTGGGATTCTTCACATTTTTTTTTTTTTTTTTTTTGGAAACCTGTGGTCAAAAAATAGAAAAACACAGGTTTAAATAAAAAAAAAACATGTGATCAGATCAGACTAGGCTGTCATGTTCTGAGCAAAAACCCATGTTTCACTGACCTGCTTTGCAGTATTATCATCGGTGGACTCTCGTGCCCCATTTCATTCAGAGTCCCTCCCTCTTCCTCCCACTCCCATGTGCTCTCATCCTCTCTCTGCTCCTACTTCAGTCACAGCTTTCAGCGCAGCTCAACATTACATCCACACGAGTTCCTCGCTTTCTCTTTGATGGCACAAAATGTAACACAAGCCATAACCGGGACCCGCAATCGCGACATGGATGGCCTCGCACGAGGAGAAGATGCTCCCTCGCTTTCTTCCACTTGGTTCCCGACATGTGAGCTGAAGCTCCAGTCTTTCAGCTCGTCTGTTTTTGTACATGGTGCGCGTCGCAGGGCTGCCTATAGATGACCTTGTACATGGTGGCATGGGGGTGATTAAAGAACGGGGCCAAACACCATTTCCCTTTCCATGGGAAGATGAATGACCCTGTTTGAAAGTGGCTGCCTATGGCCTGAGGGCAATTAGAGTTTGCTGTGAAGCAACAACCCTCGCTGCTCGGTGTACAAAAGCAGGTCCTTGAGAAAAAGAGAAATACTCCACATAGAACCCATTCTGTTGAAACCAAGCAGCCTCGGTGATGGTGAACAAATTAAATGTGTTTTTTCCATCTCACCTTTCCAGCTGTTTCCCAGCTGCTCTCCTTTCCTCCATAAACCTGAAAGAAAAATCAAAAGTGCTGACTGCAGGAGGCTGCTGCAAAAGCCCGCCGTGGGTCCTCAGTCCAAACATCAATATTTGATCTTTTAGCGTATAGCTCTATAATCATAATTTATGCGCTGAGTCGAAGGACGGCAGGGATCAAAATGAAGCCTCACCGGTCTTTTCCCACACCTTTGTTTTATTTGTCCCAGTTTGAGCATCGTATCCATCACAGAGCGCGAACAAGAGCTAAAAGAGTTGTGGCAGCTTATTGATAGGGATATGGCCTGGTGTCATTGATTCCCCTTGTAATACAAACCTCTCCCTTGTCAGGCTGTCAAAGCTCAGATCGGACATGATAACACGCACGTCATGCAGCCATCAATAGAACAGCTAAGCTTTCGCCGCAGAGATAACTATCCTGTTGGGGTGTGAGCGCTGGAGATATGAGGGGACGGGAACTAAAACAGTGAGGAAGAAAGGACGGTTTACCTCAGATTTCTGTCACAATTTCAACCTAAAATCAGTGTGCAGCTGGTCATTCATAGTAATAATATAAAGTCACTGGTAAGTTCAAATGTAGTTCCATCAAATCTTAACGTAATGTTCTGGTTAGCTTTTCCTGACAAGTGTAACAACCATAAATCAACATTATAACTAGTCAGAGAACGACGCTGAAACACAACGAATGCCCCCTAGTGGCTGACTGCAGTATAAGTTCCACCTCCTTCATGTAAACGAATGGAAGAACCAGAGATTACTTCACCAGACTTCTCTTCATTCACATATCTCTTACTGTGCTGCTCTATAATCAAATATTCATTTCTCATGATGTTTAGCTGTAATTAGTTATTTGATACTTTTAAAACATTACGATTGTGTGCCGTGAGTAGGCGGGACTTTCAACCCTACATAAGGAATAAAAAGAGATTAAAAACATTAAACAACGTCCATGTGCAGCAACAATAAAAACAATATTACTCACTATGCTAATAATAATCTTTAGTTTCTTTTTAAAGAAACAGCAGGCTTTGCTGACATGTTTGTTTACTATTTGAGTTCTGTTTGTTACTAATGAGATTTGGGTGGGATGATGGAGACCGAAGCTCTGGAGAGAAGGTTGTCTGTGTGGGGTCTGATGGTCCTGAACCTCGTCTTCATGGTACCGGGTCAGAGTGCTGACCCGGTTCTGTCTCTGACGACGCTGCTAGGGTAACATCTCGAGTGAGCACCTGTTATTTAAGAAATAACATTTTATAGACCGTGTATTTTTTTAACACTCTGTTTGCAGCTAAGAATAAAAAATGTGGGTCAGGCCAGAACTGGTGGGACGACTAAATGTGGCAAAAGGAGGTTTGAAGTTAGCTATCCTTGGTAACTATGGCAACAAGACCTGAAATGATGCAGGTACTCCAGAGCCAGCAGTGGAGGAAGGCTTTTGTTTGGAGCTTTTAGTTCCCTGTTTTGGGGGTTCTGTGGTGAGATGTGAGCCTGCCTCCCAAACAGAGTCTCCCCTGCAGACCCCAGACCAGTTGTGGTTAAAACCGTCCATTTTCCGAAGCCGCATTATCCTCCACAGAGGGTCGCTGGTGCCTCACTCCAGCAGTCAAGGGGCGAGAGGCGGGGGACACCCTGGACGGGTCACCAGTCCATCACAGGGCCACATAGAGACGAACAGGACAACCAGTCACACACAGACTCACACCTACAGTTATCAATTAACCTAACAGTCATGTTTTGGTCTGTGGGAAGAAGCTGGGGTACCGCATGGGGAGAACATGCAAACTCCACTCAGAGAGGGCGCAGAGCCGAGGAGGCGAACCCACAGCCTCCTTGCTGTGAGGCAGCAGTGCTAACACTGCGCCACCATGCAGCCCTGTGGTCAATACTATTTCCTTAACTTTGACAGAAATTGCCTTGCTCCTCTTTCAGATAAAAAGAACACATCTGACGACACACTCTTGCTCTATGGAACAAGATGAAGACGCTTTGTCCATTTTTACTTACAGATCTTGGTAATCGGCACTGTGCTGCCTCTTAATCGGCTCTATTCTCAGACCTGGCTGACGCTAATCATTTAACAAATTGCAGTAATCAACCTAATTAATTGACCGACAGATCGACTAGTTTCAATACAGAGGATATAAGTGAACACGTTGCTAGTTCTTGTCCCAGTTTGATCTCAGAACACTGAATGTGACTAGCTCTGATGTCCAGATCGACATGCCAAAGAAATCTAATGTTTGTTTCTTATTTTTATGTTTATCAGTAAAAACTAAATGTGCTCGCGGCTGTGGGCGCTCTGGCATTGTGAATAAACCAAACTGGGTTTCATAGCGAGGCCGTAATGTGGATCTATTATGTCGCGTCTCCTTGGTTCTCAGTATTTCCTTCGGCCCGTGGGCATAAAAACACATGAAGGTCATTTGTTTTGATAGGACCGCGGTACGTTCAGCAGCAATCTCCCATGCTCCCACTCCCACCCAGTGATATGACTCAGTGTGTTGCACTTAAACATGTGTGCTCAGATTCCCAGCATCCTCCCTCAGACGCTGTTTACACTCATATTTCATGTCGTGTTTGTAACCCGGGGGCCACGGCTGAGTTTTAGCCTTTACACTGCTTTCACTGACCCAAGGGGGGGGACTATAGACAGTCGTCGAGTACATTACGTCTTTCTCTCCCGCTGCCGAGCACGAGCGCTCGCTTTGATGTGACCGATCAAATCACTGTCGGCCTCAGCAGAACATTCAGCTGCAGCCACAGCAGCTGCTCTTGTTACCATCCACGTTCTTCACGAGTATTTTTCCCAGCGTGAAGTATTTCTCGTTTAATTGGAATGACCCTGAGACTCGGCTGTCAGAACAATACTTTTAATAATAGTTTGCTCAGACTGTGACACTCCTTTAAGGTGAAGTGTAACGCCGATGAGTTTGTTTAGCTGAGGATTTAAGTTTTGCTTTGCAAGTAAAAAAATCTGCGATATCTATCAACTGTCGTAGAGTAGAAGATGCAGAAGTGCATGTAGGTAACAGAGTTTTAAGTGAGGATCTGTTATATAGCTGGGTGATGTGGTAGCTCTACATTAAACATAATTGGATGAGTGGGATGTGTTGTGTTAAAGAATAGAAAGAGATTTGCTTTTGATTGTTTTGCTTGCGAACAATGTAGATGTGTGGATACTTTTTGAACATATAGAATAGAAAACTGTGACACAGAGAACAAATTATACAGATTTATAACATGGGGAGTTCTTTGGATCATGCATCCTAGCCTGAATATAAGTAGATGAGTCAACTGATGGGAGAAGGATTTCATCATCAGTGGCTGCTTTACTCCTTTTTGAACTGAATAGGACCGTTTCATGTTTATGTATGATTATTATTCCTATTTTATAAATTGATTTTCTCTATCGACTGTTTTTCACATACTCCAAATGTTCCAAATAAAGATTCCATTCATTCATAATGCCTAATCATGATTTAGCCATTTATTTGGGTTTAAGACTCCACAGTGGAGCACAAGGTTAGGGGTGTTGAGAGCATTTTATAACAAACAAAAAAAAGACTGAAAAATCAATTATAATCAAATCTACTATAGTTGATGTAAAAATTGAAAATAATAGACATAAAATGACCAGAGTAATCAAATACAAATCGAAGAAGTTTCAGGTTTTTTAGGATTTAAGTCGTGTTTATATATTTCAACCAGTGATATGAGTGTTTGCCATTGTGATTTTGTGGGTCAGAAACCCAAAAGACACAGTGTCTTTATCCTGATGCATAAACTGTAGAAAAAGTGTAACAAGAACCATGAGGAAATGTTAAAGCTGCTGCCAGTGGATCATTAGGCTCACCATGACAACTGCACACTTGTCTTTCATTACTTAAAAGGACTCTTCATAAATTAAAGGCATATTTTGCAGTTTGGGCTTGCTTTTCGCACCCTCTAGTGTCCGTTTTAAATCACTGTCTAAAAACGTTAGCATTGTCTTTGCTCAGAAACTCCTAAATCTAACTGTTGAAATGTCTCCTCAGCCTTCATTGCTTTCTACTGGAGCGGTTCATCACTTATTCAAAGAAATCAGCTGTGTTCAAGCAGGGAGAGAAAGAAAAAAATCAGGAATCATGAGCTAAAAACACTACGGTGCTAGCATAACAGCTAGCCACATTGGGTTAGCCTAAACCTCGCGGGATTTGTGAGACTTCAACTCAGAAGTTGCAAATGCGGTATTCTGGACACAAGCAGCAGATGGGGCTGAGTGACTTTTCATTAACCCTGTAAAGGGTTATATTAGCACAGACTGGCTCAAGAAAAAAATTTTAAAATGTGAAAAAGTTACATAGTGTGCCTTTAAGGAGATAGGTGTGTGTGTTATAAAAAACTGAGTTATACTGAGAAAGCTCCTGAATCATAGCAGACAGGTCTGGTTCTCACACCAGTCAGATCTTGTGCATCTAAAGTGTTTAATGTAGGAGGTATGGTGAGTTAAAAAGACTCTTTACGTCCAGTTTGGAAGAAGAAAGTCAGAGCTGAAACATAATGGGAGCCTACTGGAGTTTAAAGGTGCACGCTCTGCACTCTGAGGAGATTTGAACGAAGACTATGTTTGAGTGTAACATCATTACACTCAGATCTCCAAAAATCATAAAGTTTGAAATGACATGGTTTAATAATTATAGAAGATATCAACATATCTGCTGCCTGCAGCCCACTGCTTCTCAAAAAGATGATGGTTCAAATGCAGAGCAAAAATGTGTCTTATGTGTAAATAAATTATTTATTATTATTATCATTATTAAAGTCCAACTTTATAGGACTTATTCAACCTTTGAGTTATGTTTCTACTGTGAAGTTTTCTTGAGTTTTTTTTTCCCTTTTTGGAAAATTGTTTTGCAAATTTTGATGTACTGCTTCAAAAAGTCTTAGGACACTACTACCTGTCAAGCTGCATGTTTTCATGTATTTTACTGGTTTTCCAAATAGAGAAGCAAATCCAAAACCTGTGACAGAAACAGCTTAATGGATGAATATCAATGTGTGCTTTAGTGCTTGTGTATGTTTGTGGTTCACTTGAGTCTTTTCTAACCGATTGATCTTTAAAAAAAAACACCATAAGCATGTAAAAAGTGTGGCTTCTCTGTGTTGAATACAGGATTTAATTTGCCTTTGGAGGAAATTTATCAGACACCTGCTTCGTTACCTGCTTGATGGAGCAGAGTGCTGCAGCCCACAGAGCCACTCAAGCTGATGCTAATATGGATTTTTATGATTTTTTTCCCCTTTCCTAATGTGCTGATATTAAAGCATTAGTTTTTTTTTCTCTGCTTTCCTAGTTGCTTCAAATGTTCTGCCTGTCCATTTGGAAAACTATCCTGTCTTGATGTGGTTTTAGTGTAGTGTGGAGTGACAGCCTGATCGCTAAAGTAGCAAATTAGCAGAACAGCAGTGGTATGGGTCCTCCATCAGCGTCTGCACAAATAATTCAGATTCTGTATTAAAAGCAGGTTTCTTGTGTTTTGGCAGTGCTCAGAACCAACAGGCCATCACTGTGATTGGGCATTAAAAGTTAGGGGAATGTAAACAAAATGATGCTTATCAGGTAGAATCTGGATTCCATTAAAACGGACCAAGTTGGGTCCATTAGATGAGGTGCATTCATTTCTGAACTGCAGGGTGTTTATCTCCAGTAGTCACAGGGCAAGAGGCAGGAAAGATACTGGACAGGTTGCCGGTCCATCACAGGACATTAGATGAGGTGTAATTTTTGTGTTTGGCATTTTAAGGAAGCCTGATAGGATCAAGTTTAAGAAGATCTAACTTGTAAGGAAAGTGCATTTGTTGGTATAATTAAAGCTCTGACTAGAGTGACGTTTTAGGGGATTGTGGCACATTTAGAGGTTTAGCCATGTTTTAACTTTATCATTAAAGTCATGATACCTGATTTATATGATGCATGTCGGGCCAAAGTGAAGGCGGAGATTCACAAGGGGGTGTTCTATGCTATGTATTTCGTTATCGGGAAATAAAATGAGCTAAATCCAGATATGAAATTTTGGCCATATCGCCCAGCTCCATAAACAAGTTATGCCTTGTAAAGGTGACTAATCAGACTTTCACATGATACATTTATTATTAATAAAGATTTTTTTTTGCCAAGGAGCATTGTTACATCATTGAAGATTACCCAGACAGAAATGTGCTAAGCTTATAACCATGGGTGCACATCATTTTTTACCAGGCGTTGATGGTTGGTATGCATGCAACCATGTGAGTTTGTCTCTAGGAGGTGGGGAGAACAAGAATAAATAATGGAATTAACATTACTAGTCTAACTGGTATCGTTTTTGTTGTAGACACATCAGTAAAATGGCTTCATCTTTGAGGTCAAGTTTCACATACCAATAATGAGTGGATATACAGTACTTTAGCAGGAATATACTCCTCTATGAAGGGATGAACATCTCTGCAGAAGGGTTTGTGTCTAAGCTAGTTGCCTCTTTGTGGTCAGGTCGTGCCTCCTGCTCCCTTGATGCCCCACCCCCTATAAATGGTCTTAACCACTTTTAAGAACCATTGACGAAACAACTTGCCAAAACCACCCATCCATCTTTGCACATTTTGACTGTTTGCATGAGCTGCAAAGTGAAAGCTGTGTCTTTTTTTAAAAGTCGTGTCCCAAGGAGGCTGTCTATCTCCATCGATTGCCATTGTGATCCTCTGGGTTGTTGTGCTGAAGTGGTCAGAGGTAAATGCTGTTTTAATGAAGTCTGGCTATTGATTCGTCTGTGGTGTTTGTTTGTGGAATTTGAGTGTCAGCTGAAAGCTGGGTAAACAAGATAATCAGGACGGCAGCTATTGGTTTGTTTGTGTGTTTTTCTGTATAAAAATCGTCGCGTCTGATGTGCTTTTATCACGCGTTCCCAAGCTTCAAACACAAGGAAATCCCCCCCACCTTCCACACTCCTGAAAATGAAGATTTCAAATTTTCATTCAGAACAATTACATCAAAAAACAGAAAACACTTTTTCAGCCAAAATATCTGCCACACTGTGGTATGGAGATTTAGACAGAGAATTGGATTTCCCCAGCTGTGAAATCAGTTTTTGTAGTCCCGCTGGCCAACCACATCATTATGCTTTACCCCGCCGTAGGCCCCCACCACGAAGCCTGAGCCTCTTCCGCTCCATAACCCCTCTCTGCATTTACAGCATCTAGCCTCGTGCCATACGTCATTATCAAGGTCTCGGGTCAACTTAGACTTACTTCATTGGTTCTGCATTAGTCCAAAAGCAAAAAAAAAAAAACAAACCAGCACCGCCAGCCGTTTCATAACAAGCATTTCAATCTGAACCAATGTGACATACGAGATGCGTCTTATGTTTATCAAAATTAATCTGGGGCACGTCTAGTGGATCTGTAAAATCTCAAACAGCACACTTTAAAAGCTCGTTTGATTTTCTTTGAGTGGAATCCAAGTCATCAAGATGAGAGGGTCTCTGAGGCAGCACATGGGTTTCAAACCAGGCCTTTCTCTAACATTTATATGCAACTTTTACAATACAGCCATCTGTAAAGTGGGCGCTTTTAGTTGTATGGTGTGGAGAAGTGGCTTCTGGATACAGACATGGCTAAAATTTAAGGAAAAGTATTGGATTTTAATGGTTTCTGTCATATCTCTTTATGAAATAGGATTAAAAGCTTTTCCTACATTTCAAATGTGTTTCTTTAACAACGATTACATCAAGTTTATGCAGTCAGTACTTGCAGTGTTGGCCTTTCTTTTTTAAGTTCTCTACAGTTCTCCCTGGCATGCTATCTATCAACATCTGGTCCAAGTCCTGACTGAAACAGCCCAGTCCTGAATCATCAATGCTTAAAGTTTGTCAGAATTTGTGGATTTGGTTGTTCATTTAACATTTTGAGATTTAACCACAAATTAATCTCTAAAAAACTTAATTATGACTTTAACTTTATGTCACAACGCTATATCATAGACTAAGCTGAGAGCGCACCGTTTGAAGATGTGGCGGCAATGCTGCTGTCCATGGTTCTGATTTTGCAGGCTGTCAATCAGTTATAAACATCTTTTCTACTTGTAAAAGTGTAGATATTCGTGCTCACCTTCGCTGCTGACAAAGCTCATAAAGCAAAGGGAGCATAAGGGTGCGACTCATCCAGACTCTTGGGTGGTCCAGCGTGCATTCCCCAGAAAGGAGTCAGGACGCGCTGCACCCCGCTACACGGAGGTGATTGACTGACAACGGTCAGGACGCAGAACACAATGCGACCTAAAAAAAATTTTAAAGCATGCAAAATTGCACTAAAACAATCTGCAAAACTGCAAGGCTGCAAAAGAGCGAGGGACCACAGAAACTGACAGAAAAATCTTTGAACAAAGCATCCAAATTCCAAAGCACAGTAAAACTGTAACACATGTTTTGCTCACTGACATCTTCGACCAGGTCCTCCACTTTTTGTTTTTTTTAAATGAACATTTGTTTTGCCATTTCTAAAATGCTTTGGATGACAACTCACAGCAACATGCGCATAGTTAGCCGTAGCTTGTCTGGAGCATTCCGAAATTATTCAAAATAGCCAGTGACAGCAAGACTTGCAAATGATGTAATAGTTACCTGAAATCACCACAGCACATCCATGCTGTTAATGTAAAATGTGGTGGGCCCTGGTACACAGTGGGTGGGGCCTAGCCCACCCAGGCCCACCCATAGCCACGCCCTTGGTCTAGAGGACGGTCCTGGTGTTTGCTAGACTTTCTTGAGTGACCTGAAGCCGTCTTTACAAATGCATTGTGGGGGGGGGGGTGTTGTTTGCTTTGCTTTGGGTATAAGTTTATTGCCATGGCTAATTGCCATAATAGAAACTGAAGCAAAACATAGATTGTGACCCATCTAATTTACCCATCTATACCTTTTTTATATTGGATTTGGCTGTGCTGGACTGTTGCTGCTTGTGTTGTTTAAAATAAAAAAGAAAAGAAACTGAATCTCGTCATTGTTAGACGAGTTGAGGTTTATCTCAACATTGATGCACTTGACAGTTCTTAAAGAGCATATTTTAAGTTAGACACTCCCTTAAACAAATGTTTAGAGAAATATAATAGAAACTTTTTCTGAATAAAAATTGACACAAATTCAGCTTATTTAGGCTCTTGGATTCGTTTTTGTGAGAATTGTCAATTTTTTCACCAAACCGGAAGTGACGACAGTTCAGGGAGACCGTTCGTTCTCTATATAGAAAACTGATCCACTTATCACTGCTTGTGACGAGCAAAACAAACCCCCAGAATGCCGTTATTTTATTACTTTATTACTATAGTGAGCAGTTAT